>JAOTOM010005179.1:1797500-1802618 GCA_034440615.1 Ashinkailepas kermadecensis
GCTGGTCGGTGCTCGTGAAGGTCTCATGGGTGGCGTTAATTGGTTGGTCGGTGCTCGTAAAGGTCTCATGTGTGGCGTTAATTGGTTGGTTGGTGCTCGTGAAGGTCTCATGGGTGGCGTTAATTGGCAACCGTGCGATGTTCGCCGGTGGGTGGCAATGGGTAGATAATGGTATCACTTTATGATAGCCTGTGCATTCTTGAATCTACCAAGCACCCCTGAGTTTAGCATATAATCCTATGGGAAAGCACCACTGAATGTTTTCAAGGCCCCTGGCAATTAATGAAAAAGCATAAATGAAAATGCATGCAATACTAGAGTAACATATTCTACTACACCTGTGGCCTGCGGGCAAACTGCCCATCTTGAATAGAACGATTGCCACCAAATCTGCCAGCAGAAGAGAATGGTGTTAAAGAAGAAGAATGTCCATGTTCATGCTCTCACTACTTATACTAATGCTGCTGCTTATCCTCTGGCTGGCCGACACATCCTCCGATCGCTCGAAAATGTAACACTTTACTATAACATAATTGGGGTATGCCGCGGATGATGCTCCGGATGTCGGACGTGGAGACGTCGATATCCAGGCCGTGACGTAGTGTACCCGTCCATTGGTCGTCGAGCAGGGCGACGAGGGCGACGGTTTGACTCGCCGGCAGGAGGTGGTAGTCCGGTGAGATTGCATATCCCTCGAACTTGTCCCACCAAGAGGCGAACTCGCGTAGGCAGGCACCTTCCATCAGCCTGGGAGCTGGCGTCGCTGTCGCACCCAGCCGTCTCGTGCCGCGGGTGGCTGGACCGTGGTGACCATGAAGACCACGGTCACTGTTCACCTATGGAGTGTTACAGGCACTGGTTGGTTGGCCAGTTTGGCTGTGGTGACGTTCAATTGACATGCACCGCATGGCGTCATAGCAGTGGCACACATTTCAGGTGCTTCACTATGCGTGGTTAAGATTGCCACGCTTGGTAATTGGTTGGTGATTCAGAAGTGTGTAGAGGCGGGTGCGGCTCTGACAACCTTGAGAGGGGTGTGCAAATACATTTCATGGTCAATTTTTCCTCTCTATTGCTTTGCGAAGTAATATTTACCAGTGCATTTTCTCCGATTTTATCACTCGGACACTTCGACAAAAGGGCACCCCAAACACCGGAAAAGGATACTTTGGTTATTTGAAAAGTGCACCTTTGCGGACTATTGTACAAAAGTGCACACATAATTTAGGTAAAGTTCGAAGAAACCTAGCCATTAAGGGCAACTTTACCTGCTAAGGTCGTATCTAAATCATCTGAGGGCACTGAGGGACTTACGAGAAAGGCACTGCAACGCCAGCAAGGGGCACCTTGATCAGTAGCAGAGCCATTCCACTTTGTGGAAGGGCACTCTGATCTATGAAGGGCATCTCTGATAAACCCAAGCCCCGTCCTAGCTGGCCAATGTGCAACCTGTCCTGCCAGAAGGGCACAGTGAGCCTTCAAAGGGACACTCGAAGATTTCTGAAGGGCACCATGACTTCTCAATTTAGGGAATCATGACCTGTCAGATGGGAAACTTGAACCGCAATGGGTGCATCTGCGTCAGAGAGGGGCCCTACACTTGCTGTTTGTTCTACGTCAGAGACACCTTAATTTACCAGTGGGACATCCTGGTCTGCGAAAAACTTCATATTTCTTTGGTGCCCCCAGTTAATTAAAATCGTGAGGGCCTGATGGCACATGTGAGGGACTGAGCCCTCAGTCCCTCACATGTGCCATTGCAAGTGCCCTGGCACTTTAAATCCAGTTTTCCAATGAAAAACCGCCCCGATGCCTCAGTAAGACAGACAAGTGGACAAATTTTAGTGATTTTCTGAGCTCTAAGCAGATCGGGTCGCACTTGCCAGCAGTTGTGCCCGCGGGCGTTCCTAATTTCCATTATATTTCCAAGATCTGCTTGCGTGTTGTGAAATGGCCTGATAGCGATGACACATCACATCAGCCAACCTGCTAGTCCAGGGACCATCCCAGGCGACATGTGCTCCCGTCGTCGTAGCCCAGTGGCTAGTCATAGGTGACGTTCAACGACGGCGCCCTGAACAAGCATTGGCCTGAGTGTCGGAAAGGAGGAAAGACGTGAGTCATGGACATGTAGCTTAAGGAAATTATAAGTACTTTTGATTTTCTTGGATGGAATTCAGTGAGAAGAGTTATTGTCAGGTTGAGATACATATAAAGTGTAGAAGGTCCTAAAAGGTAAAATGTTTCGAGGTCAGGATACGTTCATTCCAAACAGACTGCTAATAATGAACACGATTAGACACCCTTCGTTGCTGAGAAAGCAAGTAAACGATTGCTGTTGCCAAAGAAGCAAGCATTAAAACAACTAAAGGATCTTAACTCTGAGACTTACCTAGGGGAGTATAGGGTAGGTGGACACAAAGCTACCCGGTGTGTTAGGACATATAAAAATTTGACTGAAAATGAATTAGCTGGTGACCGTTGGACGGGAAATGCTAAAAGGTTCTTTGTTTCTATACAATTCAATATAGAAAATGTGGTGCGGGGCAACGAAAGGTAGATGGCGAAATACGTGTTGAGGATTGTGATGAGCTGTAGAAAACCATTTGCAGGAAATAATGTCGCAGGACATGATGACATATATGTTGGATCCTCAGTTGAATCGGCTCACGCTTTAGCAGTTAATTTATGTATCATTTCTAGACGTATTTTTAATATTCCGATGTACCTATGTGAGGAGTTGCGTAATGCAAATGGAACACCGATTTTTAAAAGGGTGATGGAAACTCCGTGGCAAATTGCAGGTCTGTCAGCTTAGCTTCATTAGCTTGGAAAGTGGTTGAAAAGCCTGCCAAGGGGAATGTTCAGACTCGTCTTGATGAGCATACCATTTTAAAAGATACACAACATGGATTCCTACCCGGGATCTTTCGCTTAGCTACCCTTCTGGAATTCGTGGAGTATGTAACTAGGGAGGTTGACAATGGAAGCAGAATAATTGTAATGTACTTTGACTTTAGCAAAGCTTTTGACAAAGACCCGCAAAGCGTCTAATTCATCAGCTAGAGCAGCACGGGATTGCTCGAAAAGTTCTAGGCTGGATCGAGGCATGGCTAAGGGAAGGAAACAAAGGGTACCATTAAATGGACACAAACCAGAATGGAAGGACGTTCTAAGTAGGGTACTTGGGGGGGGGAGGGGGCTTTAGGGCGCGTCGACCATGTTGATCATATAGCCTAAGTAGGGTACCATAGGGATCCGTTTTAGGTCAATTCCCTTTGCCATCTTTGTGAACAATATTGAGGTAGGATTAAGAAATCACGTGTTTAAAGTTGCTGATGACATCAAGCTGGTAAAATTGGCTACCAATGGTGATGAATCTAACATTATTCATCCATATGTAGAGGATGTAAAAAATAGGCTCATAGACCGCACATGTTTCTCTGCTCACCTGTTTCCCTTAAACTATTTCCATAAATTGACTCCCATGTGGTTAAAGCTGCCTAGAAATATACCTGAATGCTTCTATTAGATCGGATGGCATTTTGTATGATTATTTTTATCTGTTGCTTCACCATTCATTAATTTGTATTCTAATTTCTGACCCTCCCACTACTGCTGACCTGCTTCGCTGATTCACTCGCACCAATCAAGGGCGGGAGGGGGGGGATGTGCAAAAATAGGCAAACAACAACGAATGAGAAGCTTCGCTTGAATAATTTCCCTGCCCTACCCAAAATGGTAGCTTACCCCCCCCAGTCCCACCACACACACACACACACACACACGCATACGGGCAAATGGTCCCAAACGAGGACCTTGGTTTTTCAAACGCCTTGTGGGGACCAGCGTGGTCACCCTTCACCCTTCATACGCAGCTTAGATGATTTTATGAGTATTTTCTAGGATATAGATAGGTCTAAGTGCCCGGTGGCAATAAGCACGACCACCAGTACCTGAATCGACCACCACGGGAAAGTGCTACCATGTGAGGACCTGACGTCACAGTGACGTCATACATGGACATCGCCCGCATGAACACAAAACCGAGGACCGTGCCGACTGATTACGTCATGTATATTTCATACACTCATATCCGAGAACCGTAACGACTAGCTCTTCAGATGCGATGATAACCTTTCTTGTTGGATGATAACCTTCCTTATTGCATTTAACTGTAGATATTAGCAATATTAATAAGGTTGAAACAAGACTGACAAGTACAAGCACGTGCGATAGCGCAGGCGTGGCGCGTGGCACGGGGCACCTGGCGCTGGAGATCCCAGGTGGGTCACGGGGTACGAACCCCCTGGTTTGGTGCCATGCTACTGTGAATTTGTCATTTTTCCTACTCGATGCAAATATGTCCTGAACATAAGGACCTGGACCCCCGGTTTTGCGAGAGATATCCACCCTTGCACCAGAGGCGCAGTCAGGATCCGCCCAGATGGCCTGGCGGGGAAGCGCCAGGCATTCTACCTCTAAAAATCGGAAAACTCTTTCGAATTTGGCTACTATTTGTCAGAGGGCCCAAAGAAGTAGAACAGATCCGAAGTATTAAAAAGCACATATTGGTGTGCTAAGGACCAATTCAGTCTCTAAGGGAGGGGCAAATGGCTATATACCCACTTGTCAGCGCCTCTGAGGGGCACTCCGCAGTGGAGGAACACCCAAGTAATCTTAGGGGTAAGGCTTGATATCTCTCACAAAGCCAGGGGTGTCCAGTCCTTAATTGAGGACAAACTTTCATGTTTAATAGGGAAAATGACAGCCTAGCATTAGCAGGGTGCTCAGCCAGTAGGGTTCGAGCAGGGGCGTTGTTTTGCATACTTTTGGAGGGGCATATGCCCCCAACGTTCAATTTTGCCCCTCCAATAGTGACTTCCCCCCCCATATGAAATGGACATGGGCATGCAGCGAAAAGCATACAACTGCGGGCTGCGATCGGAGCGGGAGCGCCGATGGCCCCGCCGATGGCCCTGGAAATAATGGCGTCCGCCCATTCACTCTGGTGACCTATCACTCGGGATGGTTTCCAGGTGAATGACCGTCACCCTTAACGTCGCGACTATACCCTGTAGTGTGGTCAGCGTACTGGTGTCCGGAGACACTGCGCCG
>JAOTOM010005180.1:600000-875000 GCA_034440615.1 Ashinkailepas kermadecensis
GGACAGACCTTGGATGTGTGGGTGTATATTGAAGTTAAAGCTTGGAAAACCCCGAAGAAAGAAGAGCCAATCTGCTTGGAAAACCCGAAGGTATAAAACTAAGCGCAATCTGCGGGGAACTGTTCGTTTTTGCCAAATGGGAGAAGCCCTGTCTACCAAGAGCGCGAAATCATATATGTGTTTTGCGACAGTGGAGAGGATGATAGCGTTTGTCCTCAAATGACCTGTTCCAGTTTTGTTTCGTATAAAAGAAGTGAAAAGTGGCTGGAGGAGCTCCGTGTGCTCATCACCAAGAAGGGTACCTAAAGACAATGGAAGGTGATGTTTCGCGACGTAAGTGGAATTGGAGGGGGTTGGGGATGATGAGGCTTGGGCAGCCTGCCGCCGGGTGGTGATATCGGCTGTGTCTGGTGTGTACGAGATGGGTATGAGTGCTGTGGTCGTGAAGGAGGCGGGCACGGCGCCAAGAGCGGGACGATGGGCGCGGTAGCCAGCCGCTTCACTGGGCGTCGACCACAGGGGGGCTCATGGATGGGCGAGTCCAGACCGCGGGAGTCCAGATCGTGGCTGAGGGCCACGATGGCTCTGCTGGCGCTCTGTTGCGGCCAGTCAGGACGGGCAGCGGGGGGGGGGGATGTGGTCCATCACATGCTGCGTAGTGGGGTAGGTCGCCCGCGCACTGCCACGTTGGATGGCCCTTGGCAAAGTGGCCACAAGCAGGTGCTCGTGCGCGGCAACTCTGGCGTGGTGACCATATCCCCGACAGAAGCCACACCGGGTCGATGGAAGTGTCCAGGGGCGGGTGGCGACCCTGAGGTAGCCGGCCATGATGTATGTGGGAGGGCTCAGGGAGCGGAAGCCTAATTCGAGTGCTGAGATGGAAGTGGTGGCGAAGCGGCGGGCAAGACGCATGGCCTCACAGACACCTTGTGGAGCGAGTTAAGCCAGGAGCTCCTCCTCGAGCAGAGCGGTGAGGTCCAGGACATAGGCCATCGCATAAGTGCAATCGAGGCAGTCAGCGACCATTACCTTAACAGTCCAAGAACCGGGCCAGGGACAACAGGGACCGTGCCTGAGACGCCTCCCGGACGCGGATCCGGAGGTCGATCGACCCGCAGGATTTAGGCGTAGACCATCCATCCGGTTAAACAGTCCATCTCCTTCGCAATGGCGAAAACCGACGTGCCGAACCAAGTCCCCTCCATGCGCGTCAGCAGCACATAGGTCTCCCTCCCCTCGTGGGGGTGGGAGCCGCGCGCCCGGACGGGATCGGCGTCCGCCCCCCCCCCGCCCCCCCGGAAGGACGGTGCCCGGGCATACCGGGTGGGGAAGGCCTGGTTGTAAGGGCACCCAGAATGGGTGCAAGCAAGATAGGTACCCTGAAGGGGTGCTGCAAGGAAAGATATGAAAAGAATGTACGTACAGGGAGACAGATTTGGAGGTATGGGATAAGACGGTCAGAGGTGGGCACAGTAGATTGGCACTATACTTTGTCCCAGAAAGGGACCTCTGACCGGCTCTAATATGTAAGAAGGGGATGGGACACAACACTCTGACGTGCTGACCGCCGGTAGGCTCGGTTTTCCAACAACGCCCTAGAAGAGCGCCGTTGGGCCGAAGGGAGTGGGGAGGAAGAGCTACACCGTCCGAAACCAGCTGACTAGCGTGCCAGTAGGCCAGGTGGCCTACGTCACGCGTGGGGTGGCGCTTCCCGTTAGTGCCCTCACGAGAGCACCTGCGGGACTGCTGAGGCGGGTGGGTCGAGGCGAACGTTTCTTCTGCGGTCAGCAGCGTCGGACTCTCCCTACGGAAGAACCTCGCAAGAATAAAAATCCGTCCAGTCGCACCACCGTGTCCCGACCCGTTCCACCGGCGGCGCAGTCGCACGACCGTATTCCAACCCGTTTCACCGGGGGCGCAGTCGCACGATCGTGTCTCGATCTTTCAGCGGTGGCGCAGTCGCACGACCGTGTCTCGATCCGTTCCACCGATGGCGCAGTCGCACGACCGTGTCTCGCTCGATCCGTTCCACCGATGGCGCAGTCGCACGACCGTATCCCGACCCGTTTCACCGGGGGCGCAGTCGCACGATCGTGTCTCGATCTTTCAGCGGTGGCGCAGTCGCACGACCGTGTCTCGATCCGTTCCACCGGCGGCGCTGTCGCACGACCGTGTTTCGACCCGTCAGCGGCGGTCGCCTCCTAACCACCATAATCAGCTGATCGATCGCAGCGACGCCGACCGAGGACAGCCGCGCTCGCGGCGGAACATCCCTCGCTTAATCGGCGACACTCACCACCCACCGCGATATTGAACACACCCGACACTGTTGGGCCGCGCTGGGCGACGCGAGCACGCGACCTCTGCCTGGCTCGCACGTCGTGCCGCCGCCGAGACGGATGAATGCTTCCTCGTAGTAGGCGCAGCGTCCACCAAAAGGGAGCGGCACTCGCTGAGCGCTCAACAGAGTTGTGCGCTGCTTTCTCGCAGTAGGCGCCGCAGCGTCGACCCAAGGGAAACACCACTCGCTTAGCGCTCAACAGAGTTGTGCGCGCAAACACGCCACGCCACCAGGGTTGACGTGGTGCAACCGAATTCGCCGATAAACGCGCAAACTTTGGAGCGACTCGTCACGTGACCAGATTTACGGGAAAAGTACGCTCCGGGTGGACGAGTTCAGCATAGAAGACGTATCGCGGAAGTGCCGTGTATTAGCTGAACAACAAGGCCCTGAGCGGTGGGACGCTGAGGCCTTGCTCTATCCGCAAAACATCAATTTACATCATTTTAACAGCTCCAGGGATCGCGGGGGGGGAGGGGTGGTCGAAAACAGAAAGCATAAATGATTGTGTGGTAAACCCGACCCGTATAGGATATACGGCTATATATGTCCTCCAATGCAACGCATGCACCCATGAGTACACATTTGTAGCCAGCACATCTTGTCAGTTTTCTTACCGAGACAAACTGGAGGGAGGGGAGGGGCAATCACCATTTCCTTTGTGCACAGTGCTGCCAGAACCACAGTCACTATCTAGATGTTATTTTGTACCTTCAAGTGAACACTTAAGATAGGCTTTGTTGTATTTGTGCATCGAGCTCAACTGTTACGCGGCTTTTGACGAGCCGTCGTGATGAAATCAGCTCTAAGATTTGAACTGCACATGTACTAAAGAGGAATCAAAGGAGAGCGGTGGCAAGTTTGTAGGTTTGTGATATTGAGGATATGGGGTATTCAGATTGGAGCATGTCAGCCACGGGCACCATGCTCTGCAATCATGTCTACGATAAGCATGAAGCCCATGGATACGTTTTGGATGTGATGGAGTTAATTGGAACATTGGAAAACCGGTTACAAGCACACGTAAATACAAATGCAACTAAGGTAGCGTAGCATTCAAAGTTGAAATTTGCGGGGATGCCTTCGTGGTGACGCGTCGCCTCACGCTGTGAGTGGCCGGAACCGCCTGCCAACCGCGTCCAGCTGTCTCGGTCCCGAGTTGACGTGATGCACTCAGGTGGCAGCCATTGTTCCCGGCCGGCCGGACCGGCGCGCGCGTGCTACACTGCCCCTACCCCTGCCATCTGAGAGTCGATGCTCACTCCACCCCCAGTAACACAGTTGTGTCGCCTCCCCGACAAATCGGCAACAGTAGATCAGATTATGTGGGCCCCGTCTGCATCGCGACAAATCCCCTGACGGTGACGTCACGGAGATCTTGTGGGCCCCGTCTGCATCGCGACAAATCCCCTGACGGTGACGTCACGGAGATCTTGTGAATAGCAGTGCTTCAGGTGTGCTCCTGTTGTGACACCAGGCGCCGTCCCCGGACGGACACACAGGATGATGTTTCCGTGCTCCGTATGCCCATAGGAGATCAGAGAGGTCATTATGAACGGTGAGATAAGCCAGACCAGTGACCCCAGCGGCCACTCTCTGGAAGCGGGGAGACCGTTCAATAGTGAGTAACAGTGGCGTAGGCAAGGTGGGAAAAGGGAGAAAATTTCCCACCCCGAGGGGCGATGAACCACCAAGAATTGCACTGGGGTTCCGAACAATTGTACCGGGCCCCGAAAAGTCACGCTGGGGCCCCAAAAAATTGCACTGGAGTCCCTAAAATCACATGTGAACCCCCTCCCCA
Source organism: Ashinkailepas kermadecensis (assembly GCA_034440615.1). Taxonomy (NCBI): domain Eukaryota; kingdom Metazoa; phylum Arthropoda; class Thecostraca; family Neolepadidae; genus Ashinkailepas; species Ashinkailepas kermadecensis. Next base: position 604,143 of record JAOTOM010005180.1, read on the forward strand.
AACACTCTGGGGCTGCACATATTGTCGTTGGGACCCCGGCTAAGCATAGCGGGGCCCAGAAACTCTCGCGGGCTCGAAAGATTGCGCCAAGGTCCAGCAAAAAAAAACGCACTAGAGCCCCACACATTTTCGTTAGCGACCCAAATATGTTCAGCAGGCGAACAGAATCGCATTGGTTCCTGAAGAAAATCAAGCCAGACCAACACAAATAGGCAGGTATCCCCCCACAAATGAATGACAGGAACCGAAACATTGCTCTGATCCACCAACAATCCCCCCAGAGGTCCCCCGAAATCGCGTATGGCCCTGAAAGAGATGCACCGGGGCTGAAAAAAGCGCGACGTGGCACACAAAAATGGTGCAGGAGGCCAGCCAAATTAAGCCATAGACAGGCCCGGTTAAGGACAGGCGACATGGTCCTTAGAAAATGCCAACTGTCCCTTAAGTACACCGTGAGGACACAAAAACAACAAAGCCTTAAAAGTACTGGGTCTAAAAAAGGTGACTCTAACGCTGGGGTCATTAGACACATAAGATGAGATACAAACGACCGGATAAAAAATGACTATCGAGCCAGTTCCTCGGTTCAGTAGCAAATCTGCGAGCATAATTAAACAGAATGGTGAAGTGCATCAAATATCAGAAGGGTATCCGGATTTCTTCTCGACCAGAGAAATAATCTTCGAATTTAATTCGTCGAATTTCGTAACTTTTCGATGATGGAGGGTTGGCCCCCTGCACAGGAATGAATTAGGGTATCACTAATTATGTTTTACCCTGCGCCTTTGCAAAACAATAGTGATCGAAATCCGATCACTTTTCATGGAATAGGTGGACCCCTTGAAATCCGTTTCCCCCGATTATTGGCAACACGTATATGTTAAATCTCAAAACATGTCAGAAAGTTAGAATTTTGGAAAGAAATCTTAAAACTTTCCAGGGTAAATGCAATTTACCCATCATCGTACTGCTCAAACTATAATATACAGTATTTTAACCATGCGTGAAAGTCAATATGGTCACCTACTTTCATTTATAAGCAACGACCTACTGTATAATTAAACTTCACTTTAGGTCACTTTAGTTCACGTACCTAAAGGGCAAAATGTTGGACCGCCTTTTGCCTGATATTGGCCACATCATTATTATTTTCGCAAATATTTCACATGCAGAGCCGCAGCCAATGGGGAGAGTGGGAGAGGGGGAGGGGGAGCTCGGGTGCCTAGACCTCCATAGCAAGCAAAAATACACTAAATGAAACCATACATTTGAGATTTTCACCACGCAAAACACAAAATTTTCGCTACGTTTCGCCCTGAAAATATAATGAAACACTCCTTTCCTATTTGAAAGAAGAAAATATACGACAAATTCCTTGGGAGATGGAGGAACGAATGCTCTTGGGGATAAAATAGACCTACACCATCTTCTTAGTTTGTGCTATGCTAAGCATGCTGCAAATATTGATCTCTGAAATGGATTTCGCAATACAATTTGACGCTGTGGCCAATATTTCCATTACCAATATACCAATATAATGCCAAAGCCAGAAATATATTTTGGAGCATGCAAATGCACCTCGATGGGCATCAACAGTTTGGCAATCACAGAGTCACAGACTGCACATCTTACATGAGTTTTAGGCATATCCGTTGACAGATTTGATCTCCATAGCCTTCTGAACATAATAATGTTCCAATTTTGTAAGACTCGGAATTTTGACCTAACCTGAAAGCTTCACCGTTACCACAGTGGCAAAAACTGCATGTTTTTAGGCAAGACTTGTGACGAGCGACTCGCTCGTTTTTGCTCCGTCACTGTGGCTTGATTAGGAGCGAAATGTCTAGGGGTGTCTAGCACCTCCATCTAGTACAAGGGAAGCATATCTAAAAAGTTCATAATACCTGCCAGGGATGTATAAAACTGGAGTGCCAACCATCACCTAAATACTTGCCAAGCTATTTATAAAAATGAAAATATGATTTCGACCTCTCGGTGCAAATCTGCTTTTCGTAGATAGCTTGGAATATAATATCTCTGCAGCTTCATCAATATCCGAAAGTAGCCTCGTAAATGCTTCGAAACTTCCCGGATCTCTAGATGATACGTTCACCATGCCACCATTTCACCACTAATCGACCTAAAAGTGTCGAACAAAAAATCAGCAGGCTTCCCGTCACAAATTCTACGCATCGAAATTCAAAATGTTGTTGCAGGTGTCAGATGTGGATCTTCTTGGACGATCCAAAACTGATATTTGGGCAAAGTTGGGGGATTATAATTTTCCGTGGGATACTGATACAAAGCTATGGCTGGGCCTACATGCCCGAAATACACATAATATAGGTGTTGCTTATTTCATTGCGAGTCTATTGATGCCTATTGCAATGTATACATTTTCATGCATTGAGAGGTCAGATCAGGTCCCTATGATGAATCCCATTTTCTAGTTCGTAAACGAGGGACCCAAAGGTCATTTAATACTTTCCTGAAGTAAACATGGATGCTGAATTCAAGCAGGGCTCCAGATTTTATCCCAGGGTGACCCTACACTCAAAAAGGTCACCAGAATATCACGAGGTCACCTAAAAGTCATTAACCTCGAATGAACTTTGAAAGATCACCAACCGATGGCGACACGTCCGGATAGTTGGCGTTCATAACATAATACTCAATCTTCTTCGTGATTCGGTGCAGCGGATAGCTGCGAAAAAAAAACACTTCAAAATATCCGGACAAAAGTTGTCACACATTTGATCCCCTAGGCCAGTGACTTAAGGATACCTTTGAAATCTTCCTCAACGAAAAGTCCAGGAATATGATGAATCATCACATACGCGAAATTGTAGGACGCACTGAGCGCGCGTTTTTCTATTATTGCCTGAAAATCGTTTGATGGATGGCACCCACACATCCCTGATGTCTGCGGCAGTTCGTTAATCAAAGTATGTACAGGAGTGGTTGCCTAGGAACCCATGCCGATCCGTGCCATAACTGCCCACCTCTCTCAGTGTGGCTATGCATGTGGAGTGGCTGCCTAGGAACTCATGCCGATACGTGCCATAACTGCCGATCCGTGCCATAACTGCCGATCCGTGCCATAACCGCCGATCCGTCCCATAACTGCCGATCCGTCCCATAACTGCCGATCCTTGCCATAACTGCCGATCCGTGCCATAACTGCCGATCCGTGCCATAACCGCCGATCCGTGCCATAACTGCCGACCCGTGCCATAACCGCCGATCCGTGCCATAACTGCCGATACGTGCCACAACTGCCGATCCGTGCCATAACCGCCGATACGTGCCAAAACTGCCGATCCGTGCCATAACCGCCGATCCGTGCCATAACTGCCGATACGTGCCACAACTGCCGATCCGTGCCATAACCGCCGATACGTGCCATAACTGCCGATCCGTGCCATAACTGCCGATCCGTGCCATAACCGCCGATCCGTGCCATAACTGCCGATCCGTGCCATAACTGCCGATCCGTGCCATAACTGCCGATCCGTGCCATAACCGCCGATCCGTGCCATAACTACCGACCCGTGCCATAACTGCCGATCCGTGCCATAACTGCCGATCCGTGCCATAACCGCCGACCCGTGCCATAACTGCCGATACGTGCCATAACTGCCGACCCGTGCCATAACTGCCGACCCGTGCCATAACTGCCGATCCGTGCCATAACTGCCGATCCGTGCCATAACTGCCGACCCGTGCCATAACCGCCGACCCGATTTGTGATTGAAGTGATCCACCAAGGTGCAATCTGCTTGGCAATTCCACGCACGACAGGAACGTTTATGATCGATCGAAAGTGAGCTTCCAGCCAGATCGCCGTTCGGTACAATGGTGTAACTATTGATGGTGTCCCATTACCAGGTCGTTGGGGATCGTCCAAGTATATGGCTGACTCTGAACTTGAGACAGCTGCGGGAGAACAGAACAAGGCAATCTGGTCCTCCTCTTTCTCTTCCTCACTTGTATTCTCCGAACAAATGTCAATGCTGAGGATGAATTGAAGGCTCTCCGGTAGAGGTGGAAAATGCAGAAAATGCTGGGTCTGAAGCCCGGGACCTGCCTGTCTGGTGTGACCTCGCCCGGTTGGGGACGGGTGAAAATGCTGGGTCTGAAGCCCGGGACCTGCCTATCTGGTGTGACCTCGCCCGGTTGGGGACGGGTGAAAATGCTGGGTCTGAAGCCCGGGACCTGCCTGTCTGGTGTGACCACGCCCGGTTGGGGACGGCTGAAAATACTGGGTCTGAAGCCCGGGACCTGCCTGTCTGGTGTGACAACGCCCGGTTGGGGACGGCTGAAAATGCTGGGTCTGAAGCCCGGGGACCTGCCTATTCTGTGAACTCGCTCGGTTGGGGACGGGTGAAATGCAGCCGTTGGGGACGGCTGAAAATGCACTGAAGCCCGGTCGAAAGACCCGTTTGATAATACATGCTTTTCCACGTAAAATACCGACATGAATTGCTTGCGTTAATTTCAGATGATATCTATATGCTAATCACATCATCTTTCAAGACATATTCATTCCCAGAAGATGAATTGCTATAAGCCAGTTATCAAGACACTTTTTGCATTTGAAGGCATAACTTACAAAATTGTGAATGCAAACAATGCCTAAAATATCAGCTAATACCCATTACCATCCTCAATCTTAGGATGATTTTTTTTTGGTGACTCTAAAAGGATATGAAAATGTTGGTGTTGGCTCCCCATCATGTAAACTGTTTAGGAAATGCCTTGAAGAGGACTTGTTCTTACACCAGTTTGTAACGGAACCAACCAGGCAGGGCTCATTCTTGGACCTTGTCTACTCAGATTTAAGTGATTTAGTTCAAGACTTGACTGTAGGAGAAACTTTGGGAAGAAGTGACCATAACATAGTGAGATTCAAGGCACAGGTATCAGGGACAATCAAGGATAATTTGGCAAAGATTCCAAATTTTAACAGGGCAGACTTTGACTGCATGAGAGAGGTTTTAAGTGCCATAAAATGGGAAGAAGAATTCTTTGATTTAAATGCCTGTGAAATGTGAGAAAAGTTCAAATCCTACTTGAGGGAAATTCAGATTAGACACGTCCCCCAAAAGCAAAGGCGCAAAAGAATGGTAGGAAAGCCAGCATGGCTTCACCAGATGTGATGAAAGCAATTAAGGCTAAGAAAGGTGCATTTAGAGTAGTTAAGGAAGCTTCAAATATCGTAAATATAAGGTCGTATCAAAAATCTAGAGATGCTGTGAAGCAAAAAATCAGAGCAGCAAAGCGAGCAAAAGAATTGGATTTCGCTAGGAACTGTAATGGGGACAGTAAAAAATTCTTTAGTTTCTACAAGCTAAGTAAAGTTTCAAGCACAATTGGTCCACTGGAAGTAAATGGGACTATATTGAGTGAGGATGGTGAGATGGTTGAGGAGCTGAGCAAGCAGTTTAAATCAGTGTTTACAGTGGAGGATGTGCCTAATCTGCCAACCGTGAACCACAGTTCAGTGACAGGTGATCAGATACACGATGTTGATTTCATTGATAGTGATATTGTTTTCAATTATATCATAAAAATAAAGCCAAACAAGGCAGCAGGACCCGATGGAATTTATACTGGGGTATTGCGGGAAGCTGAAAAGGAAGTGGCAATTCCACTTAGTATAATATTTTGTAGATCAGTTTCGCAAAATGAAATTCCAACAGATTGGAAAAGGGCAAATGTAGTTCCTATTTTCAAGAAAGGAGAAAGAGGGAAAGTTGAAAACAATAGGCCAGTAAGCCTCACATCCCTAGTCTGCAAGGTACTCGAATCAATTATCAAGGATAGAATAGTTAGTTTTCTGGAAGGAAACAGATTGATTCAAGATACTCTACATGGGTTTAGAAAAAGGCGATCGTGTCTCACAAATCTCTTGGACTTTTTGAATTTTGCTACAGAACAATTTGATCAGGGAACTCAGGTTGATGTAGCATATCTTGACTTTAGTAAGGCCTTTGACAAGGTACCCCATAAACGGATAATGATGCAGCTTCAGGTCCATGGTATTGCAGGTAGCATCCTAAAATGGATAGAGTTGTGGCTTTCAGATAGACAGCAGAGAGTGATGCTAAATGGTACAAAGTCATCATGGCAAAATGTTCTTAGTGGAGTCCCCCAGGGGTCGGTACTGGGGCCACTATTGTTCATTATATACGTGAATAGCATTGAATGTGGCCTAAGCAGTAAGGTTTTGAAATTTGCGGATGATTTCAAGATCTTTAGGGCAATAACAGGGCACAATGAGCAGGTTTTGCTGCAGAAAGACTTAGACGAGCTAGTGAAGTGTTCCGAAAAATGGCAAATGAAGTTTAATTTTGATAAGTGCAAAGTCATGCATGTAGGTAGGCAGCATATGAAGACTCCATACTTGATGGGTGGTCAAGTACTATCTGTGACTTAGCAGGAGAAGGACTTAGGTGTTATTTTGAACACTAAATTGGGGGCATCAGAACCGACCAAAGAAGCCAGGAAGAAGGCACTAAGAATGCTTGGGGCAATACAGGGGAATGTGTCATACAAAAGTGAGGAGGTCATCAGGAAGCTTTACTGTGCATATGTCAGGCCACATTTGGAATACTGTGTCCAAGCTTGGTCCCCTAGTTATGAGAAGGATTGTTGGCTTTTAGAGAGAGTACAAAAGAGGGCAACAAAAATGGTTAATGGTATAGGCAACCTGGCATATGAGGAAAGACTGAAGAAATTGAATATGTTTTCACTTAGATATAGAAGGCTGAGAGGAGATCTCATCGAGGTTTTTAAATTTGTTCATGGTCAGGAACAGGGATATCTCAGGGAAATGTTTGAATTTAACAGAAATGATGCAATTAGAGGTCATCAATTCAAAGTATAAATTAATAAATTAATTACAATAAATTACAACGCATTTTAAATCACCCAAACCTATAAGATAACCTAGAAGAAGAAGAAGAAGAAGAAGAAGAAGAAGAAGAAGAAGAAGAAGAAGACGAAGAAGAAGAAGAAGAAGAAGAATAAGAAGAAAAAGAAGAAGAAGAAGAAGAAGAAGAAGAAGAAGAAGAAGAAGAAGAAGAAGAAGAAGAAGAAGAAGAAGAAGAAGAAGAAGAAGAAGAAGAAGAAGAAGATGATATACAGTCATGAATACAACTTTTGCTGGTATATCTTGCTGAGGCCATGTGTTGCAATGATAGTTATTTGCCATGCATTGGGCATTTTAGCCTGGCTTCATCCATATGCTATTGTTCGATATCTTTTGGAACCTATTGAAACATTTCCTGGCAACTATTGTAGTTGAAAGCTGAAGCAGTTGAAATCAGTTGAAAGTTGAAAGCATTCTCTGGAATACTGCATAGCATGTCCATGTTTGAGCTAATAACCAATGTCGTTAATCAAAAACTGTTTTCAACAATTTATATCCCATATACCATGGAATCATTTGAGTATTTTTCGTCAGCTTGTTGAACCCATATGGCAACATTATTGCACAAATGCGTATGATGATGATTATTATGGGCCTCACAAGTTGCATGATTACTATCGTTAGGTTTTGGGCTGTTTTTTTTCTTCAATGAACCAACAGACCGATTGAAAGTCCGGTATGCCAAAGACCAGTACAAAATCTCATCGGTTCTGACTGGACATTCTGGCCGGGCTTTCGATGCTCACATTTTGCCACCTCTACCTCCAATTGAAATGAAATGTCGTCGGCGACGGGGCAAATTGCCAACTAGAGCCATCGTCTCTGGGCCCACGCGGAACCACTGCCCTTAATCATGGCTGTTCCAGCGTCATCGTCCCCGGGATCACCACTCTTAATCATGTCTGCTCCAGCGTCATCGTCCCCGGGCCCACATGGGATCACCGCTCCTAGTGATGTCTGCTCCAGCGTCATCGTCCCCGGGCCCCAGGGATCACCGCCTAGTATGTCTGTCCAGCGTATCGTCCCCGGGCCCACAGCACGCTGTATGTCTGCTCCATCATCCCCGGCCCCACACGGGATCACCGCTCCTAGTGATGTCTGCTCCAGCGTCATCGTCCCTGGACCCACATGGGATCACCGCTCCTAGTCATGTCTGCTCCAGCGTCATCGTCCCCGGGCCCACATGGGATCACCGCTCCTAGTGATGTCTGCTCCAGCGTCATCGTCCCCGGGCCCACATGAGATCACCGCTCCTAGTGATGTCTGCTCCAGCGTCATCGTCCCCGGCCCCACCCGGATTCCCTATTTCCAGCGTCATCGTCCCCGGGCCCACACGGGATCACCGCTCCTAGTCATGTGTGCTCCAGCGTCAGGTTGTGATCACCGCACGGGAGTGATGATCCCGTGTGGGTCCCCTGTCCCACACTGGATCATCACTCTCAGTCGCATCTGCCCAGCGTTGCTTATCTGATCCGAGCCCGATGTCCCATTATCGCTCGTTCGTATCGCTGCCGGGAAGAGCCTTATGAATGCCGCAACCGGAATACAGAGCAGTACTGCGTGACGCGCCTGCGTCAGCAACGAGTCACGTCGGTCGTGGTCAGATGACCGGAATGCAGACCAACACCACGTGACGTATCTGTATGAGGGGCGAGTTACGCCGGTTGTTGTCGGAATACCGGAATATGGAGCAGTACTGCGTGACGTACCTGCATCGGGGACGAGTCACGCCGATCGTGGTCAGATAGAGCAGTACTGCGTGACGTACCTGCGTCAGCAACGAGTCACGCCGATCGTGATCAGATGACCGGAATACAGACCAGCACCCGTGGCGTATCTGTATCAGGGACGAGTTATGCCGGTTGTTGTCGGAATACCGGAATGTAGAGCAATACTGCGTTACGTACCTGTATCAGGGACGAGTCACGCTGGTCGTGGAAAGAAGACTGAATATCCAGCCCTGTGTAGCCACCGTGATGCAAAAGTCTACTGAGATGCCGTGACTTCTCGTGCTGCTAGTACAGTTAACACAAACAAGCTCACTGATACTCATGGCAGCCTGAACCCGTCTGGGATAATTTGCCGGGACAAAAGAGCAAACCAAAACTTGGGATTTCTTCACCGGACCTGGGCCACGCAATATCAAACCGCACCTTCTTTTCCGCAGTGTCTTAATGTTTGCACCATTAGGCGCAACGGGGGTAACTGCAGGATGTAATCCCGGCAGTTAACGTGTTGCAGGAGTCGCCAGCAGAGCCCAGCTGGCTGCTCAGATGGTAGAGCCCACATGGCTGATCAGATGGCAGAGCCCAGATGGCTTCTCAAATGTTAGAGTTCAGCTGGCTTCTCCGATGTCAGAGCCCAGCTGGCTGCTCAGATGACAGAGTCAAGATGGCTGCTCAAATGACAGAGCCCAGCTGACTGTTCAGATGGCAAAGCCCAGCTGGCTGCTCAGATGGCAGAGCCCAGATGGCTGCTCCGATGGCAGAGCCCAACTGGCTGCTCATATGGCAGAACCCAGCTGGCTGCCCAGACGGCAGAGCCCAGCTGCTGCTCTGATGGCAGAGCACAGCTGGCTGCTCTGATGGCAGAGCCCAGCTGGCTGCTCTGATCTCCGGTTAGTAACCACATCGGTGGGCCATCGGATCGACAAATCCCCAGATAGCCGGCCGCCACCGGCATTGAGCTGTTGGGGCGAGCTGACACCGGTGGCGGCGACCAGTTGGCGGCTTCCCATCGATGCTGTGTAATGGCGGCGCGGCAGACGGCGGGATCGAGCGGTGTGTGTTCCCGGCACCTCGGGCACCGGGCTGTCGTCGAGCGGTGTGTGTTCCGACCAGTTGGCGGCTTCCCATCGATGCTGTGTAATGGCGGCGCGGCAGACGGCGGGATCGAGCGGTGTGTGTTCCCGGCACCTCGGGCACCGGGCTGTCGTCGCTGCGGTGGCCGGCGCAGAGCCGGCCACTGACATCGGCGCGCACCGGTAGACCGAGCTCCGCGGCCAGCATCAGGAGCCAGGTCAGAGTTCGTGACACGGGTATTGGCTGGCCGCTGATATGAATCCCAGGGAGTCTGGTCAGAGTTCGTGACATGGGTATTGGCTGGCCGCTTATGTTTATCCTAGGGAGTCAGGTCAGAGTTCGTGACATGTGTATTGGCTGGCGGCTGATTTGTATCCGAGGGAGTCAGGTCAGAGTTCGTGACACGGGTATCGGCTGGCCGCTGATATATATCCCCGGGGAGTTAGGTCAGAGTTCGTCACATAGCTATTGGCTGGCAGTTAATATGTATCATAGGGAGTCAGAGTCAGAGTTCGTGACACGGGCATTGGCTGGCGATATGTATCCTCGGTCGGAGATCATAGTGCGCAATAGTCAGACCATGGGCGTAGAAAGGTAATTAAAATTGTAGTTTGGTCTTAGGACTTAAGTAATGTAATCTATCCATAAGCAGTATATGCGGTGTCTTAAGTTAATGTGCTTATATCATGAAATATCTTGCTACGTCGGTGGAGAGAGGTGCTGGAGGTGCACTCCGAAAAGTTATCAACTGCATTACAGGCATCAAGGTGCAATAGCTGGTATTCGTCTTCGTGACTTGGTGGTGTCGCGGTTTCTCGCAGCGTATCTTTTGGGATCAGTCCACACCACCGGAGGCGGATAAACCTGGCTGTTACCGTTTACTGATGATAATTTGCAATACTACTCAATGGGGAAGCTCTTTACGCTCTTCGTGTTTTTGCACCCAATGGGCCGATTGCATTATTTCAAAGGACAATCGATGTCTCAGGAAACTGTATTGATTGTGCCTTACTTTGCTGGCCAACCGGCCACCGATGACGTTGCGAGCCTGCTAAAATGGAAGTACTTCGTGCTCGGAAACACACATTTGCAGCCGAAAATGTAACATTATGGGACATAAAAATGCCAAGGATGTTTTAGTACGTGCCTCTGGTCCTCAGTACGGTCAATTTCAGCCGTTGTGGAGCCGTTGCATTCCTGGGAAGAAAGGTCAAGTTCGAACAAAAGAACAAGTCGTGATTTGTGTTCCGTGTGGAATGTTGTGCATGTTTGTGATCTAAACGGCGTCGCCTGGGGCTGAAGAGGGAAGAGATGGACCTTTGCGTTTACATTATTTTTACTCCGATGAATACTATCAATATATGGCAGCCAAACCCCCCTGGCTTCGGCCACAGGATAAACTGCAAGCGTGTCTTAGGTAGCGGAAAACATTACCGCTAACGGTGCGCGCCAGCTAAAAGGAATATCTATTTCCTTCGGAAGAAACGCTTTTGGATGACATTGAATCACGCATTTATGAAAAGGCAGCAAGTAGTCCGTTGTCGCATGAAGATCACCATGGGTAATGACGTCCAACGACGTCTCATTGCAAAAGTGATTGGAGAGAAGCAAAGGCAAGAGTTGATTGCATTGCTCCCCCAAGTATGGATGAGGCCTGGGATTGGGATTTTCATAGGATTCCTTGTGAAATCTGGACGACATTGTAGGGGTGTAGAGGGAAAAAATGGAGCAGCACAGTTGCATAGGAAAACACCTGTGATAACGCTGCATAAATTGCTACAACCACACTCACAGGTGGAGTGAAGCGTCGTAGTCGTGGTTCTTGGTCGTGAAAGAAGAAGAAAGCACTTTGGTATGGCGAGCAGCGGCGAACCCATAATTTTCGCAGTGGATTTGATTGGCAGATAGCTCCGTCCCAAAAACGAGAACATTGCTCAGATATATGCCACTTAAGTTTCAAAATCACACACATGTTATTTTTGGGACGGGCAAGAAGCATCTCTGGTCAGGTAATATTGATGTGGCATACCACACCAAGTTTCTTGGTGTTTCCACACCAAGTTTGCCACACCGAGTTTCTTGGTGTGGCCATCAATGGGTGGCTGCTGCCGTCACTGCCCGATAGCAGTCAACACCCCTGGGTGGAGCTTGTCACAATGCCATACATTTAAACAAATCATTGGGGCAGAATTGGTTACTTTAAAACACATGAGGGTGCTAGAGTTCCATGATAACCGCACAATTATTGGGACTGAGGTGAATGTTCGAGGGCTCGTAGTACCTAGAACATAGGAAGCTCCACTTATGGTGTTTCGACAACTTTTGAAAGGTGGAATCCCACAATGATTGTCGCATCCTGAATCCATGTCGGATTTTAACTTATTACACAAATGGGTGTCCTCTCCGCTGCTGTCACTTTATGTAAACAGTGGGTTGGGGCTGGTTTAAATGACGCTCTTTGAAAAATTGGCTGAAATCTGGTACTGGAAGTTCTCGCGTGTGTTGTCCGTGGGAAACTCTTTTGAGCGTGGGATGCGCGATTAATTTGTCCTACTGAACTTTGGGCGAGCACAATCTTACAATTGGGGATCCAAGATATCGTTGGGTAATAAAATAACACCCAAAAGAATACGAAGCATTGCACGGTCTTGGCCACGATCACTGTTCTCTCTAATTATCTCTTTTTTTTCGGACCAATTATAGCATTGCTTGCTCTTCCGCCCCTTTCCTCCGTTTGTAGTTTGATCCAAAGCTCCCCCCGTGGCTGCACTGTCAGGTGTATTCATGAAGCACTGTTATTTGCCCTTGCAGCATGTACTGGTATGCACAATAAGGTAAGGGCACGAATGGTGTCACGAATGCATATCGTAGATTTTTCGCGAACTCTGGGATTTGTTGGGAAAAACTTCGGGTTGCATTTGTTTTGAACATATTAATAATTTTATTCTAGTCAGATGACTGTGATCAATCCTAAAGCGACACGTTTTGCACCTCACACTGTTGAAGTTTCAGGATTGCTTAATAAGCCGATACTACCACCAAAGCAATGCTTTGGTAGTAGTATGCAACAGTAATGCTTTTTCCGTTGCAACAGTAAAGCAACGGGAAAATGAGTTTTCCCGATGGTGTGTGTCCGAGAATAGTCCTGGAGTCTTGCGGGTCCGAACTCGAGCCGCTGACAGCGCGCTCCCGCCCGAGGGCGGGTCGGGTCCTTTGACCACTTGGTCGCACACATGCACACACACCACGCAGATGTGTGTGCATGTGTGCGTGCATGTGTGTGATGAATCAAAGAACCAGCGTAACGTAAACGAAATGAAAATTACGGCACCGATATCAAACTGTGACGTCATCGATTGCCACAAGAATCAAAAGTGTGGAGCAATTTACCCTGCGCTTGTTCTTGGTTATGCATTCTAAGGATATATTTAGCATTTAGCTAGCTGGAAAATGAGTAGCATCTTGTTTTAGCTTCTGGTCACGGTTTATTCCGAATCGACGCCATTCGATGAATAATATCAACGTGCCCTATTTCGCAAAAAAAAACAGACTAGGGCTTGGTCATAACCATGTATCTGGGATAATGTTTGGGTGACTTCGGCGTATTATGAACTGTCAGCCCATTATATGCCGTGCTATCAGCTATTTATACAGGAAGCGTAAGGTGTCCTGGGTTTGTAATTTATTTATATGATTCTTTTGTATAAATTTCGCATTCAACCCTAACTAGACGTTTTCCCAAGCGCAAGGCCTAGTTGACAAAAATAGAACAAATATAAATGAAATGGTCGGGGCAGATATAGTCTTACCGCAAATGGAGAAGGGTGCTGGCTTTCCAATGGGGAAAGTGCTGTAAATTCAGCTAGCTCGAATGCATCTCCTTCATGGGTTGCATACATTCAGTGTTGCTTCAATTCAAGCTGTTCGAAAAAATGCCATAAAATATCTGCTCCAAACTACTGATCACTCTTGCAAGTAAGTGCATGACATGCTAAGGTTGATTATTAAACCTGGTATTCTGCTGCAACCAAGAGTAAAACCTGCTCGAAGATCTGATTTGTTTACTTTCGCATTATCATGCAATATACTGTAGCTTCACTGGATCATTCAGTTCTGTTTGCATTGGCATGGTCTGACACCGTCAATTGAAATTGCAGTATTTTGGGAAAAGGTAATTCTGCACGTATATGTTCATGAATAAATAATGCAGCACATGCCAACCCGCTTTCTCCGCCGTTCGATGTAAGAACGCTCCGTCCCACTGCCGTATGGTGAGAAGACGCGGTGTCCGCTCCCGGATGACAAACAGCTCTACTGTCTCTCCAGTCAGCGGAGCGGCGCGGTGCCACCCCGCCAGAGGCGGTACGGCCTCTCCAGTCAGCGGAGCGGCGCGCGGTCCGCCGAGGGCGGCGCGATGCCACCCCGTCAGAGGCGGTACCCCCCCCCCCCACAGGGGGGCGGCGCGGCCCCCCCCCGGGGGCGGCCGGCCCCCCCCCCACAGGAGCCGGCCGTCCCGCCACCGGCCCCGGCCCCGGGCCGGCCCCGGGCGGGCGCGCCACCCCATGCCACCCCGTCAGAGGCGGTACGGCCCGGGCGCCCCGTCAGAGGCGGTCGGACGGATCGGATTACCACCGACTGAACCGGATCGATTTGGCGGCGGAAGGCCGGCTGCGATATTCGTCGGCGACGGCGACCGGCGGCACCCGATCAGCGCCATCGGCACCGTCGCCTGGGCGCGGCGGCGTGACGCCGGCTGCACTGCACGTTTGCTGGACTGTTGCCGGCCGACAGCCGCGGCTCCACTCTTGCGAGGCGTTCGCCGCCGGCAGTCATACAGTTGCGCCGGTGTCGTCGCGGAGTGTTTGCTGGGCGGCGCCGACATCGCCGCCGTCTGGGGATTGCGTGCGGCGCGTTGGCCGCCTTCGCGACAGATTGCACGTGGTCACAACACTCAGCGGGGTTTAGTATTCGTTCGGTTCAGTTCATCGTTCTCCAGGGAACTCTCGCTTCGGTAGACGCTCTTCCGGGTTGGCTGGCTCAAGTGTTTGTTGTTTGTGTCGCGCCCTACTCTTATGTGCCGCATGCATTGGGAATGATCAATCTGGCAGTCGCAAATATAGTTAACTGACTTTAAGGTGACCACGTGATCAGTCTTCCGATTGATCTTCAGCTCAGCGTTGGCAAAATAGCGGGCTAAGGGCCAATCGGTTCTAGGGCTGGTCATTGCGGTGAAAAATAATGTTTCGCCATTCCTTAGGCATTCCGTTGTACAAATATATCTTGCTGCAATTTAAATTAGCCACTACCAATAGTAGCCTCCTAGGGAACGCTAGTGTGATGGGTTAGCAACGTCTCGATCTGAGAATAGTGAATCACTCATCACTCGGAGTGGTGATTGCTTGCAAGGGCGGATCCAGCTGATCGGTTCGGAGGGACCAACTTTCCATGAGCCACCAATCTCATGAAAACCCAAATTGTGAAACCCTCGCCCCCAAAATGCTAAAAAGCACTCAAATTTAAGATAGTTTATTTTGACCTTGTGCAAAAATACAACCAAATATGTCAATTCATAGTTTTCGGTGTAAAAGTCGCAAAATATTATTCAATCCAGGTGTTGTTGCAGCACATTTGTCTGTTCGTGTATTTATAGCGGAAACGAAAGCGACATGCCGAGTGCAGACAACTTGCCGATTTCGTTCTAAACTATATATGTATTGCACCAGCGTACTTATATTTAATCAACCCAGGTCAATGAAGCACTGTCAAAATATATGCAATGCACTTCAGTAAGAGTTCATCCATCCAATCGGCTTGGGAGTTGGGAATACATCTTTGAACGAAACAACAAGATGTAACTAGACGGTCATAAATAGTGAGGAAAGCAATGATGGATCATGGGCAAATATGTGTTGTTCGGCAAAATTTGAATTGTCCTGATTAATTATTAGTTTTGAGGAACCAAGAGGTTTCTTGTCATGAAATATGCATTCTCAGGGGTTCCTACGTACTAAGAGTTCCTACGTACCTGCCCTGGACTCCTGCCTATTTTGAATGTGTTTATGGGGTTGCAAGTTGTATTTTCCGAGGTGCATTACAAAGAAAGTGTTTTATTTCAATGCAATAATACTTTCTTTGAGAGACAGGCCACGTACGCATGGCCTGTCTTACTTCTTCACGCAGACTTTCTTTGAGAAAGTGAGAACAGGTCCACACTGCAGTTAATGTAAGAATATATTTCGGATTGCTTTTCCGGTCAGATCATCACACCCCGTCTCAAGGGAGGGTGTCCTTTTATACCCCCTCTAATTTCCAAACTAAGCGTTGCACCAAAACGAAAGTGGTGTCGTTGGAAAGCGTTCGACGAATAGGGCCCGAAACCAACGCTAAAATGTTACCCCAAGAAAGTGACGCCACTAGGGGGTCTATGTGATCACGACTGGCATCATGTTTTTGGCTCTAGGGAGTACATTTTTGGGGACATTTTAAAACAAAAACAACTTTGAATCAGAAAAGGAAGGCGAAGTCGACCATGGTCCTAATATGCTTGCACACCCAAAAGTCAATTTTTGATTTTTTTATTATCAAAATTTTGAGTTTTCAATTTTCTTGAATTTGTATTTCTCTCATGGGTAGAGCGGACGGCAAAACGTTGCTTTAAGGCATCTTTCCCTCATACAAAATGCTTACTTTAACTAGAATCTTCGAGTTTAACCCTAATGGACAAATATGCGAAATTATTACGTCATCAAAAACGGAAAATCTAACATTCCTCTGGTGCGTTTTGTTCCATCCCTAAAGATAAGCAAACGCTGACAGTTTCATTCAAACATCTGTATCCATTAAAGCGTGACAACTAGTTGAACGTTTTGGAGGTGACCTCACTTGACTCGTTGACCATAGATGACTTGACCTCAACATTTTCACGCAACATGCCAAATTGATGTGGAAAAAGGTGTATCGAATTTTGACTCGCTATCGCGCGCCATTTTTCACTATCCGCGGAAACCCTAAGTAAAATGACCCCCGAGACGCCGCTCTGCATTTCTCTTAAATGTTATGAATAATCCTTCGAGCGTTTGAGTTGTCACCGCTGTGTGCTACGCTAACAGTGCTTGTTTTTTTGCTCCGAAAGCATGCCACTTAATTATTGTCTTATTCATTTGTCGTCCAGCGCCCACGAAGCGTTTTGTAGGTTCAGCAGAAAACAAAAATAACTGACTTGTACATACGAGTCATTTCAACGACAAACATTGGGTGTCACACATCAAACATCAAAAAGAATTTAGCAGATTTTATAACAAAGTTGTATTTCTGACCCTTTGGTAGCCCATGAACATCAGCTGACAACAAAGGGCGACAACTTTTGGGCGTGCGCGGGTGTGTGGGGCGACGCCCCCTAGACGCGCTGAGCGAAAATTGGCAAAAGCGAGGTATATGACAATCAGTGGGAGCGCGGGACGAAATAGGTCGGTGCTCGTGGCGACAGTCGATGAGCGCACGGGGTGAAAATGCACACGCGCGAGAAAACCTTGGTCAGGCTGGTCGGGCCAAAGTGTGGCTGTGACAGCTTTTTGCAATTAAACACGACAGTTGCTGGTCATCATATATCTATGGACGGTGTCCTGCGTGTTCGGCAGGATTTTCCGACACGTTTGGATGGGGACGAGCACTTCGAGCCGCCCATTATCCATGGTGGCACGCACTGCTGTCAGTGTGTTCTTGACGCATGAGAGGACATGCTGATCCATGGTGACAAATAGCACGACCAGCACGCTCAGCAGGCCGAGCACCGCAGCTGCAGGAAACGCCGTCGCCGAGAATGCGTTCTGGACGTGAATGGCTGTGTGTGCTTCTCTGGTGTGTGGTTCTGCCACATTGCAGACCACGCCCGCAGCTCGGCTCTGGCGTTGGCTTCTGGCATTCCTCCGGTTACCCAGTGTTTGAAGAGAGCCACTGTCGGTGTCACATCCTGCCAGGCGGCTCCTGGCAGCAGGTCCAGTTCCTGGCAGCTCTCTGGCAGCAGATGGACCAAGCGGAAGGCTTGACGTTGGTGAGGTTCGAACCGCGCCTGCAGGTCGTCGGCCGTGCTCTCGATGGCGACGCTGAAGACCTTGATACGGTAGTGTAGTACCATCCGACCGACAGTTCCACCTCGTCTGTGGCACCCGCCCGGGACATGCTGCACTTTGGCAGCTGCGGCTTGGCGACAGACATGACGAGCTCTGCCGCGGCCGTGTGCACGTCTGCTGTCACCGATGCGAAGATTGTCTCGACGTCAGCCCTGTGACTGCGTAGCATCGACGAAGCTGGGTCCACCAGCATGAGTGAACTGATCCACACCTGTAGTCAGCGGCCCGCTCCTGCGACATCGTAGTCAGGGGCCGCATGATGTCGGCCACATGCTTGGCTGTCGCCAGCGCCACTAGTCTGGAGATGGTGGCGAGGTTGAGCGCGGTGCGTAGCTCCTCCCACTCAGACATGAGCTGCAGAGTGGGCGTCACGGCTGGCAGCTGATCCCAGAAAGCGCTCCACGGCATCCCCAGCATCATCATCATTATCTATTCGGAATCTGCACGATGCGGTTCTTTAGAATACCCACATCAATTATACATAAAAACATTCATACTACCTGCCCCTTCAGACACGTACATCATTCCTTCTTCCGTACAAACATAACTATTTGTGTATTTAAAAAAACTTCCAACGTGACTGCGCACACGCCGGTGGCGCTGGAATTAGTCGGTGCTGGGATATGTCCGCAGCGCTACAGGCAGTTTCTATTTGAACGCACTGAAACTGGGCGAGTTATGGAGCTCAGCTGAGGGGACGAGTGGTCTAGGGGTAAGATGCTCGTCTCGCAATCGAAAGATTGTGTGTTCGAATCTCACCGGTCGCTACTCTTCGCCCACGACCAATCGGCGTGAGAGATTGGCGACGCTACATGACACAACGGTCGACGTGTCGTAAAACCAATAACCAACCGGAGCTCAGCTGACAGGTGTTCCAGCTTTGATTGGGTCCCGATGTGAATTAACGTCTGCCAAATTCAGTGCGGAAGTCCGGAAACTGTAGCTGCCCGTCATCCGTCACCCTGGTGGTCCGCTGACACGGTACCGCGGGATCTGTAGCTGCCCGCCATCCGTCGCCCTGGTGGTCGCTGTGGCACGGTACCGCAGGACCTATAGCTGCCCGCCATCCATTGCTCCGGTGGTCCGCTGACACGGTACCGCGTGACCTGTAGCTGCCCGCCATCCGTCACCCTGGTGGTCCGCTGTGGCACGGTACCGCAGGACCTGTAGCTGCCCGCCATCCGTTGCCCTGGTGGTCGCTGTGGCACGGTACCGCGGGACCTGTAGCTGCCCGCCATCCGTCGCCCTGGTGGTCCGCTGACACGGTACCGCGGGACCTGTAGCTGTCCGCCATCCGTCGCCCTGGTGGTCCGCTGACACGGTACCGCAGGACCTGTAGCTGCCCGCCATCCGTCGCCCTGGTGGTCCGCTGACACGGTACCGCGGGACCTGTAGCTGTCCGCCATCCGTCGCCCTGGTGGTCCGCTGACACGGTACCGCGGGACCTGTAGCTGCCCGCCATCCGTCGCCCTGGTGGTCCGCTGACACGGTACCGCGGGACCTGTAGCTGCCCGCCATCCGTCGCCCTGGTGGTCCGCTGACACGGTACCGCGTGACCTGTAGCTGCCCGCCATCCGTCGCCCTCGTGGTCCGCTGTGGCACGGTACCGCAGGACCTGTAGCTGCCCGCCATTCGTTGCCCCGGTGGTCGCTTGGCACGGTACCGCGGGACCTGTAGCTGCCCGCCATCCGTCGCCCTGGTGGTCCGCTGTGGCACGGTACAGCGGGACCTGTAGCTGTCCGCCATCCGTCGCCCTGGTGGTCCGCTGTGGCACGGTACCGCGGGACCTGTAGCTGCCCGCCATCCGTCGCCCTGGTGGTCGCTGTCACACGCTGGCCGGGCCGCTGATGTGGTCACTGATCAACTCAGTGGACCATGTATCATGCACCCTTCGTTTCCCCGTGGTACGACACAGAGCCACCGTGGGACGACCGTATGGCCGTTCTGCACTGGGACATGGCAGTGACACGGATGGAAAGGATGCCCGGGAAAACCCCGATGTGTATATATTGTTGCAGAAGGGAACACCAATGTCACTTGTGATGGTTGGTAAGCGGTTGATACGGTATGCAAAAAAGTCAAATACATTTGAAATATCAGGAATCGATAAGATTGCGAACACACAGCAGCCCGTCACACACATTGGATGCCAGACCGACGATCTAAATACAGAATAGTAATAGACTGTCAGTTATGATTAGAGCAGCTTTTAGTAATCACACCAGTCTTATTGTCATAACGGTTTAGTTAGATGCAGCTAGAAAACACATTTCCGTCCACAGCTCAGAAGAAACAAAGCTATGGCATAGTTACCGAGAGTTCTCTTCGCCAAGATGTGAGACGCGCTCAGGATGTTTTACCACATTTAAGGAAATAGGTAGCTAATGCACCTATTTATGTCTTTGTTATTTATGTGTCTATTTTACAGTTGTTAGAAAAACACAGCTATAAAAATTACATGTACAGTTCCAGGACATGATAAGAAGACTGCATTCGTGCTTAGAAACATAATACACTACACATGCGTATATAATTCCATATCACAGTACAGCACCCAAAGTATGCACACATCACAATACATGACATGTAATATACCTTCGAACAACCAGACCTTTAACATCGCATCAACTCACAACTTGGTTCATTTCGATTTCCGACATAATTTATGTTAGATTGTTGTTTCATCTTGGTCTCGTAGAAGCAGACAGCGGGAGGTGCATTCAACAACGTCGCTTCGATCCAGGAAACTTTACACATGCACGTACGCATTGCTGCCCTACCTTGCAGCGTTCCGCGCGAAGGGTATCTTCATTTGAAGTCTACAACATGCATCAGCAATGATAGTTTTTGGAAAGGCGTTGGAGGGACGTCTCCAACATCAAGCATTAACGCGTCTGATTTAATGTATTGTTAGTTAACCTGATATCAACACTGAAACACACAAAGATTCAACACTAGAATGAACACTCATATGCTGACAATGCAGCATAGACAAATGGCAAAAAAGGCCGTAAAAAGTATCTCACCATGTATAGGACATCTATTAATACCTCATGTGAATACCAATATCGATAAATATATCACGCCAACCGAAGATCTCAAGTTCCAGAAGAACAAAAAGCTTCAAGCAAGGGAGTAACTTTTTGTGCTTTTGGAGGTGCAGATGCGTCAAAATCCTTGAAATTGCACACCTAATGTAAAAATATGCATCTCCAATGGTCGGCGGGAAAATGACACCCAAAAGAAGATACAAATATGCTGTTGGAGCATGTCATCAATGATGAGGACAACATATTTAGAATACACAAATGCATATTGCTTCTTTTTGAAATACAATACTTCCTGGTACGTTTTTCTTCTTCGCACACAGTAATATAGGGCACCAACAAAATGCAAAGGCATCGACCATGTACAAACAAAGAAAAAATACTGTCGTAGCGCACATTTTGATCAAAGTATCACACACAGGGATAGAACAGCGACGATTGCGATGATTTGTGGCTGTGTTGGTATTATCACTTTGTCGCTGACCTGCGGCGGTTATTACCGAGTCTTCTAGCATCCTACGGTAATCGTTGCATCACGTGATAGGTGAATGAATAGCCACGTAATGGGTCATTTGACAGGAAACTAGAGTTAGCTTCCATCTGGCCACATCCCGAGTAGCGATTGCTGAATAGTGATTCCGGGACTTCGCTGAAGGCTCGCCACGAGCCCGTTCTGGTTCGGCTTTGTGCGCTCTCATTTGTTCTCGTTTAAGTATAGCGTTTGACTTATGTTCTTTAAATGAAGCACTGTACGTGCTTCCAGACACCGAACATTTTATCTTCCCAGAGCTCATCCAGTCGGGCCTTGAAGGCTGAAGTCGTTTCATCTGAGACGACCTCTTCGAGCAGACCACTTCAGTTGCTTGCCACCCTGAACGCGAAGTGTTCCTTTCTGCCTCTTGTGCGGACTGTTGACTTCAACAGCTTCAGCCCTTTTTGGACCGTCGATCGTCGCGTGGGTAAAGAGAGCACAAGGATCCATTCTTATCTTGCCTGTCAAGAACTGGGTGGTGATGGGAAAAGTTGAACATGGGTACCTGTATTGCTTTGTCTGTCGTGACATATGGTATACGGACGTAGTTCAGAAAGGCCCGTATTTCCTTGTGGTCAATCATTGTAGAGATGTTAAAAGTTAATTTGATCTTTAAAATCCAGGAACGACTCAATGTTAGACAAATTTTAAAGATATATTGTGACGTTTCGGTCATAGGGCATTATCAAACAATCAATCATAGGCCATTGTTTGATAATGACCTATGACCGAAACGTCACAATATATCGTTACTATTTTTATAACATTGAGTCGTTCCTGGATCTTGAAGATCAACTTACCTGTTAACATCTCTACAATGATATGGTATTCGTGTCATGCGGGTGCGTGTGCTGGGACAGGCATCCATTTCCTGTGGTCGTGAGGCAGGGACCTTTTTAACGTGCTTATACCCCCCCCGTTATTTTCACCCGCCGAAGCCAATTTTTTTGTGCACAGTGGAATGCATTCGCTCCCGGGTACACATCTATGGGCGCCAAATGACCCCGTAGTCGGCGCGCCCTTAAACCCAAATAATCAATGAAAGGGTACACATCTATGGGCGACTGGGATGTAAGCGGTGCCAGTAGGATACAAGTTGGAGCACCCCGCGCTGTCGGAGCGCGCCAGGCGCCAGCACAACTCAAATAGCTGGCACCGGGTGGGCATTAGGACGCGACTGTAGGGCACATCGGGTCGCCTGGGCTGTCAGGGCACTCTAGGAGGGCACATTTAGGGGCGCACTGGTTTACCTGGGGTGCTATTTGGACAAAACAGGCGCACCTGGTACTGTCAGGGACATCGGTAGATAATATGCGATGCCATATAGCAAGTGAATAACTGGGCGACGTGTTTGTCGCGTTAGTTACGGCGCCTCACCTATATTGCAGCTTCATCAGCATCCAAGCTGAACAGGACACGAGTTGACATGAGGGGCGTCAAGAAGATTGCCTTGGAAATTGAGGGGACGGGTTGCCCATCACCTGTGATATGCGTCCATCTTCTCACTTCAAAGGCAAGGTATACTTTAACACATGTCCTCGGCTCATTCAATTCGTTCCAGCTTTGTCGTTAAATCCGGCACAAAGTCACAAAGTTATTGGTCGCTTGCGGCGATTTGGCCCCCACAAAACGAGCTTTGCTTGCGTCCAAACCAGGAGGGCGGACCAGAAGTGTGCACCAGAAGAATAGACTAGAAGGGTGGGCCAGAAGGGTGGACCAGAAGGGTGGACCAGAAAGTTGGACCAGAAGGGTGGACCAGAGGGATGGACCAGAATGGTGGACCAGAAAGGTGGACCAGAGGGATGGACCAGAATGGTGGACCAGAAGGGTGGATCAGAAGGGTGGACCAGAAAGATGGACCAGAAGGGTGGACCAGAAAGGTGGACCAGAAGGGTGGACCAGAAAGTTGGACCAGAAGGGTGGACCAGAAGGATGGACCAGAATGGTGGACCAGAAAGTTTGACACCCCAGTGGGTCTGATGGCGTGTTACCACTAGCCTTTGTCAGTTGCATGAGCCCGAGGCATACATGGATTAAGTTCGTCGTGAAAATCACTGGGAGTTGAACTATTGGTCCTTACGTTGGAATCTTTACTTTTCTCCTGAATGAAATGCTGCGACAAATGTAGTTGTTTATCTCATACATGGAAACAAAATCATCACATACGTTATGCACGGAATGCTGAAAACAGTTACCTGATCTGCTGTAAGCACAGTTTAGATGATTCCGAACTTGAGTACCACATCTACAGGCGTGAAGTACGAAGGTGAAGTAGAGTTTCTGGGAACAGCCTGAGAACGTGATTAGATTCCTACTAGATTCGGCTCAAATGTAGAATAATTTTACGTTAAGTGACAGGCGCAATGCTATTGAGGGCATAGCGAATAAACGCAAAATGCCGCACCGAAATTGTCCAATAGGGTGTGAAATGTACATCAGCAAACAGGTAATAAGCTGCCCTATCTGCCTGTAGCACGGGTTTTTCTAGCCATGCAAGTTTGTTGTGGTTACTGTGGCAAAAGATCGCCAGTTGGAGCGTAAAATGACGCCGTGAATTGCAAACAAACCCACAGTGTCGCGCCCAAATTGTGGAAAAGAGTAGTAAAATGTTCATCAGCAGACTGGTATCAAACGTTTCGATCTCCTTCAGCATGGGTTTTGCAAACAGACATGCGTAGGCAGTAAATTAGTCGGATGTATTCCATGTTAGTTTGAAATAGTAACGATCTTCAACTTCAGCGATTAATTCCCGCGCCTAAAATTTCGGAAATCGCTATGAAACCAATTCGACACAACAGTCAGTAGCATCTACTATTCCATCACTGGATGGGGTCTTCAAAATTTGCTTTATATTTCATGCTTATGCAATGTACTTACTCAGGCCGCACCGCGGCCATTGAGTAGTGAAATATCCACGCTTGGCGGGTAAGAATCGTTGTTCTAAGCGTTGATAGCAACGTACTACATATAATTGAAAACAATCTGAAGGAGCTATTTTATGAAACATTTTTATTCCTTTTCCTACAATAGAAATGCTGGTACTAGTACTATCTTAATGAGGATGATCGGTTATTGTGTGGAAAAGAATGCCATCCCCGCAAGAAACCGTTATTTTAAGCATCGATCCTATGTGAGCTTAGCAGGGATGTTGAGCACTGTGTAAGCCCATAATATACCCGAAAAATAGTTCAGCGAATTAATATATCATAGCTAGTTCTGCATATATATATTATATATATATATATATATATATATATATATATATATATATATATATATATATATATATATATATATATATATATATATATATATGTATATATATGCATATAATAGCTAGTTCTGAACGTAGAGTAATCTAAGTAGTCCGCATTCGTTTTGGGTTGCTTATTTTGTTTGGGTAGTATTTTACTTACTGTGCAAATATTGCTGCCAAATCGGTCATATTGGACGCTTGCCTGAAAGGTATCAATGGGTAGGTCAGTGAACAAACGCCCTCCCCTCTTCTCCCAGGAGAGCCCTGGCTATGCTGCTGGTGTAGATACCTACAAGTCTCCTGTGATAAAATTAACAGCTCACTCTTCACCGGACATGATTATTATCATCTGTTGCTTTACTAGTCGTCTATTTCGCATATTCACTCTCGCGAGCAAGACGACTCGCAGCCTGCCGTTTCAGCGCCACTCTCCGCGTGCCTCCGAAGTTGCCCGAGCGTCCTTCAAGACCTCTGGAGGTCACTCGTAAATCGGCCTGCCACTGACACACTACACGTGTCACACACGATCCTATGTGAGCTTAGCAGGGATGTTGAACACTGTCTAAGCCCATAATATACCCGAAAAATAGTTTAGCGAATTAATATATCATAGCTAGTTCTGCATATATATATATATATATATATATATATATGTATATATATATATATATATATATATATATATATATATATATATATATATATATATATATGTATATATATGCATATAATAGCTAGTTCTGAACGTAGAGTAATCTAAGTATTCCCGCATTCGTTTTTGGTTGCTTATTTTTTTTGGGTAGTATTTTACTTACTGTGCAAATATTGCTGCCAAATCGGTCATATTGGACGCTTGCCTGAAAGGTATCAATGGGTAGGTCAGTGAACAAACGCCCTCCCCTCTTCTCCCAGGAGAGCCCTGGCTATGCTGCTGGTGTAGATACCTACAAGTCTCCTGTGATAAAATTAACAGCTCACTCTTCACCGGACATGATTATTATCATCTGTTGCTTTACTAGTCGTCTATTTCGCATATTCACTCTCGCAAGCAAGACGACTCGCAGCCTGCCGTTTCAGCGCCACTCTCCGCGTGCCTCCGAAGTTGCCCGAGCGTCCTTCAAGACCTCTGGAGGTCACTCATAAATCGGCCTGCCACTGACACACTACACGTGTCACACACGACACACTACACGTGTCACACACGACACACTATACGTGTCACACACGACACACTACACGTGTCACACACGACACACTACACAGACATGTGTAAGTTGAACAAGACATATCTACGTAATACAGCACAATGCCGCCCCGGCAGCGCAGTTGGTTAGAGCGCTGGCCTGCTTTGGTCTTCCCTGTCCTGGCGACACAGGGTTCGAGTCGCTTCATGCGCTCGCATTTAGCCCCCAGCTGGGAGGGTCAGTTGGCAGCTGGTCCAATAAGGCCGGGGACGAGCTATCGGGCGGCCGTGTCGGTGCATTGACGGCACGTTAAACTTTCGGTAAAAATTCTGCCGTTGATCTGGAATTCATGGATCGGGTGGTGGGGCCAGGGTTCACGCAACAAGCTCTGCTTAGCAATAGGACCCTTTTTCATAAACCCACCCCAGCAAGAACTCGGATTAAATACTTTTTAATGCATCCAAGAAACACACTTTAAGCCCAGCGACCTATACCAATTCAACACATCACAGTACACACTATGCAGACACGACTCACACAACACACACAGCTCACGCGGTGAATGCACATACACTAAGAACGCCACTCCACACTGTCTGATCTAATTCAACACCATAGCAGACATATTAAGGACATATATTAATGTATACAACACCTACACATTGATCAATAAATATGACCCACCTACGCGAAACACAGAAACCCTTTTGGAATTAGCAAAGCACTTAGCCAAATTACCATGCCAGTCGTCCTTTGTGGCGATTTATACTGACACCACCCACTCTGAGATACACACTCCCAGACAGTAGAGCACACATACGCATCACACTGGCAAACCAAAACAATCTCACAGTACTAAGTACCGGCACACCAACCTACGTCACTCTATTTAACCCACGAGCATCACAAACAGCACCCGACATTAAACTCGCATCCTCCCGCATCTCCCTCTCCCTAACATGGAAATGGGACACTGACCCCTATTTTAGCGACAATGTATCCATAACCATCACCTTCACCCAACTCCCTGTCGCCGGCGCATCCCTGTTTCCTGTTCGGCCAGTGAAACCTCAATATGCAGAATGGAACCTATTCTCCGGCTCACTATCCGCCTAAACGACCTCAAACCCTCCACGCACACCCTCCAACTTGGAGATATGCTACTAACTACAGCACACCAACACATACCACAAACACAATCCAGACACCAACACAAACTTCTCGCGGGCCCCTGGTGGAACGAAGAGTGCCACAGGGCGGTCCAAGCGAGAAACCACGCACGACACAAATACGATCGCCACGGCACACAACAAGCACGCACAATATACAATCACCACAAAGCACTCTCTAGACGCACTATCAAACACGCCATAGGTACTGCCTGGGAAACAGCTTGTTTCACAGATTTACCCCTCTCACCGAAATTTGAACACTCTTGGAGATATTATAGCACAGACAAAGACCACCATTCAAAGCCATAGCACACGCAGACCTCTTTGCAAGCAACTACCATCAGAGATCGTCAACACTCCCACCTTCACAATCCACCTCCAATCAAACATACACGTTGTTTCTACCACACTAGATTCACCCTGACATAACTTCAGCTAGCAATTTCAGAAACAGGGAACACAATGTAGGACCATACACCATACATTATGCATTCTTCAAACCCCTTTCCACACAAACATTCAACACTCTTCTCGACACCTATAACACAGTTTGGACAACATACACCTACTCTTACTCTTGGTTACGTACTTTTCTGATACCAATCCGTAAACCAAACGCTGACCCAACTCTCTCTGACTCGTATTGTCCTATAGCCCTCACCAGCTGTTTTCATAAACTATCCTAACACTTTGCAAATAAAGGTCTTCTCTAGGTAGTCCAATCATACAAACTCGTCTCACGCTTTCAATCAGGCTTTCTTGCTGGCCGATCTTGCATTGACAACCTTACCCTCCTCAATACATACATTCAGGCGGCAGCGGTCCAGAAAAGAATGCACGGCCGCCGTCTTCCTGGACCTTAAACACGCGTATCACACAATCAACATCACAGAGAACTCTCATAACGCTCACACGACATAGACATGCAAGGACATTTAGCACATTATCTCCATTTCTACTTGCGAAAACGGTCACTTCAAGACAAAATTGGACACCACACCCCATACACCAAATTTTCCACCACCGTCCGATCTAATTCTGGCGTGGTAATTTGGCTAAGTGCTTTGCTTAATTCCAAAAGGGTTTCTGTAATTCGCGTAGCTGGATCATATTTATTGATCAATGTGTAGGCGGTGTTGTGTACATGAATATATGTGATTAATATGTCTGCTATGGTGTTGAATTAGATCAGACAGTGTGGAGTGGCGTTCTTAGTGTATGTGCATTCACCGCGTGAGCTGTGTATGTTGTGTGAGTCGTGTCTGCATAGTGTGTACTGTGATGTGTTGAATTGGTATAGGTTGCTATAGGTCGGATTGCATTGGTATAGGTCGGTATTGGTATGGTGTTTAAGTATAGCAGCAAGGATCAGTTCTCAGTCGCCTTCTTCTTAATATCGGTCTAAACTCCGTCATCACAGACAACCTTTCGGTCAAAGTTGTTCTTTATGCTGATGACATCGTCCTTTGGATACCACACAGAACACCGAACAATGGAACACTACAACACATTCTACACATTGTACCTCATGAATCCAAATTAATTATGTTTGGAAAGCACATTATCGACCACTCCAACTTAGCCACATGCACATACCCTTTGTTTTCACCGCTAAATTACCAGGCATCACATTAGACCCACGACTGATCTGTCCTCCGCACATCTTAAATATCCGAAAACGCGCGTCAAAAATTGTTAACTTTTGCGAGCACTCTCTGGCACAATTTGGGGATCCGAGAGAAGCACACTAATGGCACTATACAAATCAAGCATCTATTCATGGAATATCGCTCCCTAATGTTCGAAAACGCTTCCCCATCAAATATCGCAATCCTTGACAAAATCAAACACCAATGCCACAATATTGCCACAGGATCATATACAATATCACGAATGCAGGCACTTGACATTTACAACCGCCTGCCACAACTACAGCACAGACTTAAAGAAGCACTCCTTAGATACCACCATAAAACGCAACTCATTAGAAACTGCCTATGTTCACAGGCACTCAAATTACGCATCAGTCGCACATGTCAACTTATGCACGCACGTCGAATGCACACGAACATATGATGTCGCATTCACACACATGCAGGAGATTTACACATTCCTCTTCTCAGCATACACCCACTCCCGTCTGCGACTGCCTGCTGGAAACACAAACATACTTTCTCATAGATCACCCAAAGCCACCTATACAGACCCTAAAATTCAGCATTCTTTCGGCAATTCGCTGCACAATACCCAAATCATAACCCAATCTACACTAACGGCTAAAAATAACACAAAACACACACACATACCACAGCAGATTGGCACATCGGCGGTACTGTACCATGGTACAACACTGTCGCGAGTCATGTTACGCGCCCATCTGTCCGATACAGCAGCCACATACACTGCAGAACCATTTGCAATTTATTCGGCATACTCGACTATTTCCAAAACCAACTCGAAACACGACATTATCGTCACTGACACCAAATCAACCCTACAAAGCATGATTACACCTTGCACTACGGTCAAATACCTCAGCATACAAAACTACTTCGCATGCACAATACACTTACCCCCGACCAACACCCAATACTTATTTGGATACCAAGCCACACCAACATACATGGGCGCGAATGACCAAGTCTGGTCGAAGCACTATAAAGCCCAACTAACAAACTAACTGACTAACTAACACCAACATACACGAAAACGATCACGCCCACAGAGAAGCCAAACAACCACGGCACTACAGCCGACAGGACAATCCACGTACTCATAATCAGACTAATACCCCATAATGCACCGGGCTAGCACCCCACACTCGCATTGAACAAGCATGGGACAACTCACAAACACCCCTCCATGAAATACGCAATGCACATGAGCACTGGAATACCATTAACCAAAACAACAGACACACAGAACGCATACTCACACGTCTACGCATTGGACGCACGGGACTCACTGATTCGTACGTCATACTAAGACAACCACAATGCACCACATGCCATTGCTCACATGCCGTGAAACACCTACTCGTATATTGCACCGAATACAACAACGCGAGACAACACATCACACACTATTACACTACAACCAACATCCCACTAAACATTACCTGTCTCCTGAACAACGACCATCCATTATCGTTCCATTCTCGGTCTACACGAGCATCTCTTCCACTTACTTTCAACTACACGCCTTCTACATCAACTGTGAAAAAGACGAAAAGAAAAAAAAGAAAAAGAAATTGGCGTCGACAAGAAAACCAAAACACGAATAAATCAAAGGAGAAGCAAAAGAGTCAGCCAGGCAGAATAAAAATAAACGCCTCAAACATGCATGTGCGATGTGTACTTTAATTATATAATGGGGAATGGCGACGATCCGACTCATCCACTACTTCCATACACCAACTTGGCACCGTCCGGACCGGTCCAATAACTCTACATCTCCATTTGCTGCTTCTATGGACTTCACTGCGGACTTGCTTCATCGCTCATCGCTGCTACCTTTTTGACAGCTATCAACACATCTTCTCATCTGCTCTCCGGTTCCCATCTTCTTTTCTCGCCTGACTCCTCCAAGACAACTTGCAACATCCCTACTCGTCGGCCCTCCTCCATACTCTGTCCTCCACCTCACCTACATGTAAACCCACAAACCAAACAGAACACACCTCACACACACTCCGGCAACAGCCGATATCACCGCGCTGGTGGCAGGCTGGCCAAATTCAAAGGAGAAGACGAAGCATCAGTCTTGCTTTTTCGACATGTGAAAAATTTCGGTCAGGGCCTAACGAGAGCTATTTTGTATTCAAATGCAATTGACCTTAACATTCAAAAACAAAATGAATTTTAACTTCCAATGTTCTCAAATGTATTGCAATTGTACCAGATGAATTAGAAATGTGTCGAAATCGAACAATTTCACATCGTCAGGCCATGGAAACGCCCTGGGTCCCGGCCCATGAGGCTTGGCGATTACAAATAACACTGACAGACCTGCACCGTACCGTATCGTCCAATGGTGAAAACAAGCACACCAGGGCCAAACAATATTGATGTTGGTCAAGAATCACCGTCCTCCTGGAGTTGTAATTAGTGCTCAGTTAGGCATAGCAACATATATTGGTGGGAGAACTAGATGAGGGGAAGCAGAGTCTATGGCATGCAGCCGGGCACAAAAGAGTGGGAATTAAAGGATACGAAATCCACACTCCTGCTGTTTAACATGAGCTAGGCTAGTTCACCAATGTACGAAGCCGGCAACATGTAATGGCGACGGAACACAGACCCCATTGCTTCTCGGCACATTTCATTCCTTTTGCGTGTTTTTAAAGCGATTGTGCAGTATGCATTGTTCATCATTGTCACTAACTGCGCCATCATTGTCACTGTAGCGTCAGTTGGTTAACGAACATTCAGTAAGTGTATGAATGGTATGCCGGCTATGGGTGGTTCTATATAGATTACTTATATATCACAGACGAAGAATGCAAAAAGGATATTGTCTTTCAGCAGGCTACTGCCATGCTACTGTCTTTTCAGTAGGTGGATAACCGATTGAACGCTAACGCGAAGGTTGTG
Source organism: Ashinkailepas kermadecensis (assembly GCA_034440615.1). Lineage (NCBI taxonomy): Eukaryota > Metazoa > Arthropoda > Thecostraca > Neolepadidae > Ashinkailepas > Ashinkailepas kermadecensis. Next base: position 635,790 of record JAOTOM010005180.1, read on the forward strand.
GATTAATAAGCTGGACCTAAGGTATTGGAAATATGTGCCACTATGTGGGAAGAAAATTAAACCGGACATGGGAGCAATATAGCGCATCCGTTCCTTTCAAATCCCATACTTTGTGCTATTGGGTTATTGGGTTGCTATTCTGGTTTGTTGGGGTTCTGGAACCCGCGCTCAGAGCAAATTAGCCTTCAGCCTATGGCACCAGATATATTGTGATCCCGCGCATTGTGGAACTCCTCCCTCCCAGTCTGAGGAGCGGTTCAGATATATTGTGATCCCGCGCATTGTGGAACTCCTCCCTCCCAGTCTGAGGAGCGGTTTTCACCAGTGTTCTACTGGCGGTGCCCGATCCATCCGACCCGTTAGTATTATTATTGCCACAAGTCTGATATACATATATATATGTATATATATACTATATTTGAACAAGTCTCATCGTCGCTAGTTCAGGTCGCTCCTTTGCTGCCATAGGATCTCGCTGCCGATGCGCCCTTGAGCTCCAATAACCAATAAATCAGGCCGTTTCAAATTGCCGACAGCTGGGGAACACCATACAAATTGTGGCGGCGACGGATCCAGGATTTGGTGATGGATAGTGCTAGGCTGACTATCGTCACGATCGGTCCACATGGTGGTCCGATCACCACTGTGTCGTCATCCCTGCGGGAGAACCTTCGGATAAAATGTGCGAGGCGAGCCCAACTCTTTAAGAGAAAATCCTCACGTACTCAGCGAACTTTGGCCGGGACCAGTAACCTAGCTTGGACCTCAGCTGGTTGATTAATGGGAGCAGTAATCATCTCATAATTATCCTGAATCCACAGGATAAAAGCAAGCTATGCGGTCAGCAGGAAGCAATACGTTGGGCACAGGTCATCATTTGATGTGTTGATGAGAATTAAAGGTGGCAGCATCCATGGCTATTTTATTTTTTGTTTAAACCTGTAGAAGTATAAAACAATTCTTGCAGGGGGCTGGTAAGTGCTAAGATTGGTGTTACAATAAGCACTGAAGGTGCAGAGGTTCATGAACTGACTATTGTTAAACAATTAAATTATTGTGAACCCGATCGAGCATTTAATGGTGGTGCCTCTCTTCTCCCAAAAGAGAAGGAAAACTTCACTTAGGCGAATGAGCCTTCCTACTTTTAAGGTACATCGAGGGTCATTCCTCGAACATTTCTCTGTACGCCAGCATTGAAATAAGGGCAATAAAACCTTAACCTATATGTCGCATGGTATTATTGCAAGGGTGCCGTCATCAAACAAGAATGTCAATGCTTGATTGGCGCGCCCTCGCACATACATTCCGAGTTCCCTGTCTCTCACTGGCGAGAAAACTGATGAAAGAGCAATGTTGGAATGGGAGGGAGAGATGGTCGAGATGGGAGGTTCCGTAATCTACTCCATGCCTCTCAGTTTCTCAATTGTAGTGTATAACGGCGTTGGCACCAAAAATTGTCGTCTGTGGGGATGGTGTTTTCCGAAATTTATTGTGACAAAAAAAGACCTGGTCACATAATGGGAAGCGTCCATCCAAAAGGTTCATGTTGTTACCGCCTTGTAATACGCTTGCAACTTTCTTTGTGCAATACGCTGGCTGTGCATTTGTTCACTTCACCATATTTGAAAATGTCGGATTCAAACATTAGCAAGTGATGACTCCGCTGCCATGTTTTGACTTCTGCACCCAGGCCGATCGATCAGCAATGTTTTTGTCCAACATCACATGTATATCGGACAGAGGTGCGATTGGAGGCCATTGTGCTAACTCATATATGTTCTTACTTTAGGCAAACATTGCCTCGTTCCAGGTGTTTGTTTTTTCGGTGATTACGTATGTGAAGTTATTTGAGAGTGTTGCGTGAAGCCGGCGGGGATGTGGGGAATGGGGCGGGGGTGATGGCGGCATGTGCCTATCCACTTTTCCATAGGCATGGCCAGCGTGGTCCTGAAGGGAAAGCCTAAATATTACTGTTCACAATCTATCATGTGTACAGGGGCGATCAATGAGTACTTATGGAATTTTGCGGCTGTCACTTAGATCCATGTTGCCGTGACATACCTTCTGACTTTTCGGACTTTCTGGGCTTATTAGTACCCTATGTAATGCACATGGAAGTTCAGGTCAGCATCATGCTTCATGAATGGTCATCCAAGTTCAGCAGCTTTGGTTGACCTAACCCGGCATTGACCGAGGATGGGGAGGGGAGTGAAACCTGCTCCCTGTCGAATATTTGCGATGCAAACGCGTTGCCATATGTCCACGAAATGGTCAATAGCTGTCATGTGCAGAGTCGTTTTTATGTGTCTGAGGGACGTTATGTTTGCCGAGTTTCGACAAAGATGCAACGGTACACATAAATTGACTTAGAAACCGAACGAATGAATGCATCTTTTGTTCTGATAACAAGAAGCGGGAAACAATTAGCTACTAATTAGTATGCTGCATCGTTGTTTTGTTCAATATTTCACTTTAAAATATCTGCAAGACAAAACCACAAGTATTGATAAAAGTACGGTATAAATTTGTACATTTTCAATAACAATTCCCCAAAATTAAGCGAACTACCCTAGAAATTACTTCTACCAAATTTTAAGCAACTATTTTTTTAAAATCATTGAGTTATTGCTTGAAATCTACCGCAGAGTTCGGTCGCTGTGCGGTAGCGGTGCGTCACGGCGACCACAGGGCGAGCTTAATTCGAACTTAAAACACAATTTCTTACTGAAGCCCGACGCCACGGCGTTATCGATTGCCTTTTGATTTTGCATAATCGTCCCAGCCATTCTTGAGATAAGCAGGTGGATATTGGCCCCACCCCGGCCAAAGGTGTGCGACTGAGGATACCGGTCAATGCCCGGTTAAGATGATCTGAAATTATCTTAGTTGACTCCGTCTGGGAGGAGATGTGTACTGAACTACTTTCTGGCTCTAAATTCAGATCCAATGTCCATTGCTCGGTTACGCATCCGATAATGTTTTATTATTATTATAGGACACGTTATTGGTACCACGGTCGTTGACTTTGGGTATTTGATGTCTTGGCAGGCGATGAATTCCAAACATTCTCATCTTCATGTCCCTGCATTTGCCTTTATGATTTTTTTTATGTTTGTGACGAGTAAAGCACTCATCAAAAGCAGAATGTTCATATATGCATGCATGCAGAACAAGTTAAGGCATGACATTAAGGCAGTATTCTGATGAAAACTAAAATATCACGAAATTACCTCATTTCTGGTGCAAAAATGCGCGTTTGCCCCTTTAAAAAATTATGATTAATCCTACATTCGATTGTGTTCATCACAACGTGTTGCTTCAGCCGCTGTCACAAGAGGTCGTCTGACTGTTGCTTTTCCAGGAATATATGGTCCGTGGATAGCTCAGGAGCATGCCTCCCATGTTATGCTTTCAATTGCCCTTTGCACTAAGCTTGATATCTTTCATGCGCGAGTAGCGTAATGTACCATTTGGAGTCACGCCCTCACGTATGGAAATGGAACAAGACTAAATTGGATGTCGGACACGAAAGGTTAACCTGAAAGTTTTCTCGTTCCTGAGTTCGTCTTTGCTAAATATTTGATGTTTTGAAAACATACGTGGTGTAGACATAGATACATTCGTCAAGACAATGATGTTGATTTTGTCGTGGCATAGGTTGCTGATTTCCACTGCAGTGCAGCCTACTCACCGTTTCCATTAATTCGTCGATGAAAATACACTTCTCGCCGAAGACCGAGATAGATGTCGACCTTCGGTAGAATCCTTTTCTCCTTCGGATAAAAGTCTATTTGCTTAAGCTGAAGAGCCGGAGTCCCAGCTAGCCGCACCATTAGAACCGCACTCCCATTAAAATGGTATGCTTGTGCTGTAAATGGCGAGCCATCAACGGGGGAAATATTGGTGGACACTCGATCACGTTGATAGCTGCCATGTTTGCGTTAGATGAGGTTTCGGTATGTCATCAATCACAGTCGGCAGTGTTTGTGCCCAACTGTCAATGGCCTCAACACCACCATGCTTTCAGCTCCCCGCCTGGTCAGTTATGCATTTTAATTACTTAATAACGCCTTCGTGAGCGTGGTCGATGATCTATTAGCTGAAACCATTGTTCGCAGGCTTATGTGCATCAGCTTATCACAAGCAGATGCATCGAGAAGGCATAGCTGTCATCATGCAAGTTTTCCCTTCTTCTTAGATACCACTGCCACCTAAAAATACAAGTGCTTCGCCAGGTCACTCAAGAATAGGCAGTAAATGAACAATTTACCGCCACTGATAAGAATGTTGAGTAGCGACTGTTGCGGGCCGCTGAGCCGACTGATGGTTAGCGACATCGGATAATGTTGAGTAGCGACTGCTGCGGGCCGCTGAGCCGACTGATGGTTAGCGACATCGGATAATGTTGAGTAGCGACCGCTGCGGGCCGCTGAGCCGACTGATGGTTAGCGACATCGGATAATGTTCAATAGCGACCGCTGCGTGCCGCTGAATCGACTGATGGTTAGCGACATCGGATAATGTTGAATAGCGACCGCTGCGGGCCGCTGAGCCGACTGATGGTTAGCGACATCGGATAATGTTGAGTAGCGACCGCTGCGGGCCGCTGAGCCGACTGATGGTTAGCGACATCGGATAATGTTGAGTAGCGACTGCTGCGGGCCGCTGAGCCGACTGATGGTTAGCGACATCGGATAATGTTGAGTAGCGACTGCTGCGGGCCGCTGAGCCGACTGACTGCCAATGACTGATGGTGGTCCATCGTCGGCTGCCGCACGCATTTCCAGCTGTGGCGGGTTCGGTGACCCCGTGGAAGACCGACCACATCAACAGGCAGCACGTCCGGCAGCAGCGACCAAATATTTCCTCATTATGCCTACTCCATCTCCCTCAACTTTAAGAGTACTGCTGAACTCTGTCGCTACTGTCTGGTACTGGACCAGACAGTAGCGAAACTTGACTGGGCACACGTCATAACACCATTCCCAGCCTATAGCACCCCTTGTTTAAGAACAAATTAGAAGCTGGTGTATCAATAGCATCACTCTATCCCAGTTGCCAGATAGCTTTGATGAGTTCCTCCGGCTATCACGGGGCATAAAGCTGCCCTGAAACCACGTTGTAAACAAACGAGCTGCTGAACTAAAACGTGTTCCGCCCAAGTGCACGGTGCCGCCGTCCTGAACCACGGAGAGACGCCGTGGTGGTGCTCCTTCCCTCGGGACCACACCCATGGTCAGCACTGAGCGGATGGCGCCACTCGGCGGCCGAGTGCTCAGCCGTGAAGGGCGCGCGGGCAGCGTCGTCGTGCCGACCGGAACCTGTGACCGCTGATTGGACCCGTCGCGCGCGGCCGTTCCGCCGCCGCCGAGTGGATTGTATTTGGGCGGCTTGATTGCTGGCACCGCTGCGCAGTGGGACCTGGCTGTGGAAAGCGCAGAGTCCGGGTTAAGTCAAGAGTGTTGGGCGAATCGGGTGTGCAATGGCGCCAGGGCGAGTGGGGATGAGAACGGAGGGTTGTGTTGTATTTGTCGGGTGTGTTTCGGGTGGGTTATGTGTGGCGGGTGGGTTATGTTTTGGGCGATGTCGTGGTTTGAGTTTTGCGTGGTTTTGAGTGCTGAAGAGGGAAACAGGATTAGGCAGTGTCGAAAGCGATGTTTGGGTCGAGGTCTGGGGCAAGGTCTGGGTCAAGGTATGTGTTAGGGTTTGGGTCAAGGTCTGGGTCAAGGTATGCAGGGTAGCCTAGGCAGATCGAGAGCAAGTGGTCATGGCCAGGGTGAGAACAGAGCGGGTCGAGAAGGGTAGGCGACGGGATCGTAGCTGAACCAGAACGATGCTGAAAAGGTCGGGCGGCGAGACCCGTAGCGGGGCTAGTGCTGGTCGATACGATCGAGTTCGGGACTGAAGCAGGTCAGGATGGTCGGTGCGAGGCCAGAGAAGGTCGCAGTGGCGACGGCTGTGAATAGAGCTGAACTGAAATAAGGACGGGACTAGAGAAGGTTGGGATGGCTATTAACTGGCTGGGGCGAGGCTGTGGTTGATCAGTGTGACCGGAGTCGGGTCGAAACGAGTTGGGACTGCCAGGGGCAGAGTCGGAGCTAATTTGGACAGTTAGGGGCAGTGTCGGAGTGAGTTGGGATGATCAGGAGCAGGGTCGATGGGAGTCAGGACGGTCAGGGACACAGTCGGTGGGATTCTGGGCGGTCAGGGGCGGAGTCGGAGCTAATTTGGACAGTTAGGGGCAGGGTCGGACTGAGTTGGGATGATCAGGAGCAGGGTCGATGGGAGTCAGGACGGTCAGGGACACGATCGGTGGAAGTCGGGGCGGTCAGGGGCACGGCCGGTGGGAGTCGGGGCGGTCAGGGTCAGGGTCAGTGGGGGTCAGGGCGGTCAGGGTCAGGGTCAGTGGGGTCGGGACGGTCAGTGTCAGTGTCGGTGGAGGTCGGGACGGTCAAGGGCACGGTCGGTGGAAGTCGGGACGGCCAGGGACACGGTCGATGGGAGTCTGGATGTTTAGGGCAGGATTGGAGCAGGTGAGTAAGACTGAATCCCGACAGAGCAGGTCGCGGCGGTCGGGTACGGCAGCTGCAATGGGCTCGGCAACGGGTCACTCTTTGGCAGAGGTGTGAGGATCACGGCAGTGGGCTCGGTGGCGGGTCACTGTTTGCCAGAGGTGTGAGGAGCACGGCAGCGGGCTCGGCGGCAGGCTCAGCGGTTGGTCACTGTTTGGCAGAGGTGTGAGGAGCACGGCAGTGGGCTCGGCGGCGGGTCACTGTTTGGCAGAGGTGTGAGGAGCACGGCAGCGGGCTCGGCGGCGGGTCACTGTTTGCCAGAGGTGTGAGGAGCACGGCAGGGGCACGGCAGCGGGCTCGGCGGCGGGTCACTGTTTGGCAGAGGTGTGAGGAGCACGGCAGCGGGCTCGGCGGCGGGTCACTGTTTGCCAGAGGTGTGAGGAGCACGGCAGCGGGCTCGGCGGCGGGTCACTGTTTGCCAGAGATGTGAGGAGCACGGCAGCGGGCTCGGCGGCGGGTCACTGTACGGCAGAGGTGTGAGGAGCACGGCAGCGGGCTCGGCAGCGGGCTCAGCGGTTGGTCACTGTTTGGCAGAGGTGTGAGGAGCACGGCAGCGGGCTCGGCGGCGGGTCACTGTACGGAAGAGGTGTGAGGAGCACGGCAGCGGGCTCGGCGGCGGGCTCAGCGGTTGGTCACTGTTTGGCAGAGGTGTGAGGAGCACGGCAGCGGGCCTCGGTGACAACTCAACTGTGATAGGATGATCACTACTGCCGTCGGGGCCACCACTCATCGATGACGTGGTAGAGCCGGATGCTGCGAGAGCCCAGTTCGCCACCAGAGCGAGGCCATCCATCAGCTACCAAAGCAGTCACGTCTGTGACTGGTTTCATGTATCCACTCATACAAGCACATAAACGCCTACCTCTATATCCTCATGGCACGCGTATTCACTCCATTCGTGTTGTTTGACTGTCGCTCTTCCGTTCACGAAGATGTGTAACCCCGGTGCCGTGAAACACGCCCGCCTGACCTGTTCGGATGGTGTTCGAGTAAAGCTGCATGCATGCCAAGTGGATTCTCCCATGTGCACTGCATGAATCCAACATCCAGGAGCTGAATCCAATCCAACAGATGGCCTACTGTATGGCCTTTGAGTCACGTAAACGGGAATGGCTTCCGTGCTCCCATTGTCTCTATGCTCATCTTCCCTGGGCCACCGACTGATAATTCCATCGTTAATGGCTTGCCGCATTGTCCACTTGAATATGTTCATAGGCGCAGTCGAAGTTCTATTGCCAGACAGCACCTGGCCAATGGCTTGCGATATGGGAAAACGGCAGTGGGAGTTCGAAAATCGCGGTACAGAAATTCGCCTGTGTGACTATGACGATGCTGAATGCCGCTATGATGATGATTATGTGATCATTTATGGTCTCATTTATCAGTATGTTTCGACCAAAATGGCAATTTCGGCTTGATGGTATTCTCTCACTGGTATTTCCGACTGATGTCAGGATCTATTTTTGGATATAGTTATCCAGTACTGAAATAATAGACTACCCAAAACCTATACGGTAATAATACAGTTCTGCATTATTTTGGCTGTGCTTGAACATGGAGCATCAGAAAGAGGCCAATGAAGGCCGGACAGTAATTTCCAAAACCCCAAGCCATTAACCCTATGATTTTGCTCGTAAATGCTGGACTTCGAATGTCGCTCTATTCTCTCTCCTTGCTCTTTCAGTCAGCCTCTACGTATATGCATTTTGCTATCTCAAATGCTTGCAAAACAATCTATAAAATTACAATGAGGCCAGGTTATAACCAGCTGATATGGCCAGAGGCCAGCTTATTAATCCTCAGAATTAATACGCTCGCATCTATTTCTAATGGAAGCACTATTGGGATATTGTGTAATCTTCCACTATTGCTCTCATCCAGTAATCTGCATTCGGAATGTATTTGCACAGCTTGGAATGCGAGACGCCCATTGAAGAGAATGGAGCAAGTGCAGTTTGGGGATTGGATGACATAAACTGACAGCTCAGTCTACCAACGGTATGTTCCCGAGAGCAGTAGATAACTGTTTTCCCATCTGGTATGAAAGTTGAATAGTTCCCCGGCGAATCATTATAACCCATTATTCCATAAAGTTCAAATGCTAATGCTTCCTACCTCGCAAGCATCAATTAGCAGGCCAATGGTGGAGTTTATCCCTACCAATCCAACATAAATGTTGCGATGATCACGTGGCAGCAGGTCTATGTAGCTGGACCATGTCATGACTATGCCGTGAATATTGTATTACAATTCTTCACAGTGCTGAAAGCGTTGACTTTCTTACGACGAGTTGTGCTCCCTTTCCTGCAATGTTAAAAATGATTTCATTCACAATCGGATAGCCAATATGACCAGACATCTCGCTGCGAAATCAGCTGACAAACTAACCCATTTCAATCCCAAACAGAACAAAACTCGTTCGATTGAATCAGGCGCGGTGCTATTGCTATTAGTTCCCACCGCCACCACCACCGCCACCGCCACCGCCACCGCCACCGCGAATCAGGAGCTTCGGGTCAACACATTTACTGGGCGTGTCAAGAATTGGAGCCAAGCAGTGATATCGGTGGTTGTGGTTGTGCCGGACAATAATAGATGACGTTATAACTCGTTATTTGAACTGTGCGTGGCGAGAACGGGACAAATATGGCGTCTACATGTTTCGGAGTGTTCAATTTGGCCGTTGGTCATTGAGTTGATCTCAGTCAGCCATAAGTGAAAGACTTGTCAGTCGGTTGTGACGGTTGCAGTAGCATCTGTCACAATACGTCAAATCACACTGTTGGATCATCACGTGTGTCTCAACTGGCAGCATTGCTTGAGTTAGCCTTGGGTGGCGGCCATGCTGTGGATATTGTTGATGTTGATTGAGAAATCGTATCTTTCACAGATCAACACAGGTTAGATGGACAAGAAGCCATTAAAAATATATATATTGAGAGAGACAGAGACAGATGAATCTGTAACAGGGCGTGCGACACTATCAACTTCACATCCTCTCCTGTTCGATACCACACTGCAAAGTTTGCTTCGTTCCACCCTCCTCGCAATGCTCGCCTCGTATGACCCGTCTCGTACTACTCGCCTCATACCTGCCGCCTCGCAACACCCGCTTCGTATCACCCGCCTTTTCTCACCGGCCTTGTACCACCCGCCTCGCGTTGCTCTCTTCACACCGCTCGCGTCGTACCACCCGCCTTCCATCACTCATCTCGTACTGCCCTCCTCGTATCGCCCGCCTTGTATCACCCGCCTCGTACACCGTCCTCCTCGTGTCACTCGCCTCGTACCGTCCTCCTCGTGTCACCTGCCCTGTGTCGTCGGCCCCGTGTCGCCTGCGAAGTCGGCCATGGTGTCGTCAGTCGGGCCGTCGCCGGCCACGCCGCCCGCGTCACCCTGGCAGTGCAGCGTGTCGTGACTTCGGCTCGACCAGCCGGCAGTCGGCGCTTCACTCTGCACTTCACTCCCACTCGTCACGTGCGCATCTGGTGACGCTCACGTGCGCGCCGGCTAAATCGAGCGCCGATGGACTACTGCACTCAGCGTAACTGGCTCGTGACAGGTGGTGTGGTGGCCGCGTGGCTGTGCATGATGGACGGCTGCGCCGGCATGTGGCGCGCGCTCGTCAGGCGTCTGGGTGACGCTACTTTCGCAGCCGGGCCGTGGTGATCAATGGCTGCAACGGGTGTCGACACGCGACACGATGAATCAGGGTCTTGTTGGAGGAGGGCACCGGCGCCACGGTGGAATGGAGGGCGTAATTCTGAACCGTTGACTTTGTATGCAGATGGAGCGTCATTTTTTTCGTGGTTGTGTTTTCCAAACTGACTGATTTTGATGTTTTCCTCGATAGACTCATGATGGAACTGACCGGCGACTGTCATCGTCATCTTAGAGAGTCCCTGAGCCCTGACTACCGAGCACATTGTCGCTGAGCACAGAGCACAGAGGACATTGTCGCTCCATCTGTCCTCTTATCTGTCGAGACGCTTGGCTAAGTTGTGGTCAGGAATTCACCGTCAACTAAGTGAACTACTCTTTGCCGTGAACGGAGCTGTCCCACGGTGGCTTACAAGTAAACCTCCATTTATTGAAAAAGTGCTGGAAGAAAATTACTGAAAATCTGAAGAGAAGTACCAGTTATCAAAACTAACTTGGATCGTACAGTATGCGATAATATTATAATAATATAAATAATTGTGTCGATAAATCATTTACCGGGATCTAAACATTGGTGCTTTTTGTGTAACTCCCAGCGGCCAGCTGCTTCCCCAGTGTGCCGAGGGGCTTTAGCAAAAATGTAACTTCATGTACCCCTCATGAGCCACAAAATGGGTTATAGATCTGCCGAGAATGCCATGCTTTTCCTAAAAAGAGGAAGAAATGAACCTATCCCCACCTCGTCCGAAAATTACGTACATTGGGACTTCCGGGAAGGAAAATATAATTCCCTTAAAATAATACTTAAGGTGTCTGTTCGCTTTCCGCAACCAAAATTTGCATATAGCATAATATATAAATATATTGCCAATATTCCTTGCGAGGCTCTCTTTATGGGCGTCACCACGGATTTTGGATAGGGTGGACGGGTAGATACAAAGGTGTTTAGGTGTATAGTTCCCATGCAACGCCATATGAGCAATGTTAAGTTGACGAAATTTGGTTGGAGGAACACGACCTCTCCGTCTCCCGCCGTAGCGACGCCCATAAATCTCCTGATAGAATCTCAGTTTGCAAATGCATCCCCGTACAGGGCTGGACAAGTAGGCTGTTCCTGGATGCTTTTTGCATCCAGAACATTTTCCTCCAGAAAATTACCCTCTCACTTTTCTCAGTTGGAGGTTGATTGGTGCTCTTGACAATGAATTGATATGTGACGAAGTGCTCAACATTCACTGGAAGGCGCAAACTCAGTTTATGATGTCACAGGCTTCAAGAAAATGATCCTCCCCGTATTTGATTACCTAATCATTTTCCTCCCCACATCCCGGATTACAAAGCACAAATCCAAACCTGTCCCCGTCTGATCGGAGCAGAGACTGATCTGTATCGGGCTGGGTTGTTGTGAACCGTGCAGCCAAGCCATTCATATTGACCCAAAGGCTGCAACATGTATACGTGTTGCCGATTTCTTATATTGAGCCCGCTGAATCAGCTGAATATCAATGCATAAAATTGCAGGGACATTCGCCGTGTAGGTAATATAGCAGGTGCGTACGCAAGTCTCTGAAGCCGCTAAAGCTTGAAAGCGAGCAGAAATGAAGCGGAAGGACTTATTGAGAGTGGTTGGAATTCTTAAAAAGCGAAGCATACTATTCCGAAGCTAAGATGGGCTAATTACGATTTTTCGGTCCACAAATTATCAATGTGTTTTTTAACGCAATTTTGTCCGGCTCAACCACAGATTGACTTGGCCGGGTAGATTGCTCACTCAGGTATATGTCGCTGCTATATTCGCCTTTGCAGCGCGGCATAATTTGCTCCACCCCACAGTGTCAGTGGCGGGAACGGCAGTCTCAGTGTGTAGCGGCTTGAGTGACTACGTTTCTTATGACGTGTCCGTATGGCGAGCTCCAAAGATCCGTAACTTGTCGATACGTACATCGTGCGGCGAGAGCGAGAACCAGAACGAGAGTGCGAGAGTGCGAGAGTGCCAGAGTGCGGAATAGAGAGCATTTTTTATTTCTAAATCTTTAGCGGAGGCAAAGTGCCATCTGCTAGATATTTCTACGTTAAAGACGGAATTACGTTAATCCGGCTTATGTGACATCCGGTTATATCAACTAGTCAAGAAAGGAGAGACGCCGTCAAACAAGAAACATGGCGTAGAGATGATACACGCATGGCATACAGGTACATGTGCAGACATACATACATACAGACACTCATAACAATGGAAGGACATTTGGAGGGTGGACAGCTTCACAGCCTACGGAGAGGCTCCACTGCCCACCTGCGACCTGGATGGCGAAGCGGAGGCCTGTCACCCAGAGCGAGTCGTGGGATTCAGGCCCGACCTTGTATGTGTAGGTGTATGTTTTAAGTTAAAGCTTGGAAACCCCTAAAAGGGGAAAACCAAGCTGCTTGGAAAACCCGTAGGTAAAAAATCAAGCGCAATTTAAAAGGAAGTCCGTCCGTATTAGCCAAATTGGATCGGATCCTGTCTACCTAGTGTGAGATAACCTATATGTATGTGTTTTGCGACGTCGGTGAGGAAGAGATGTGGAGCGGAGTCATACAGCCAGTACGGAGTGTGGCGCGTGTCCTATAACTTTTGACTTCACATCAGGCTAGCTTGGTTCCGGAAAATGCAACGGAGTCTTTATATCAGTTCGGAGAGTTTGGTGTCCTGTAGGAAGCGGAAGAGTAACTCGAGGAGTGCCGGGTGGTCATTCCCGAGGAGAGCTCGAAGCGAAAGTTGTGAATGGATCTTGGTGAAATACTGGATGATATAGCGACGGTGAGGAGCATATGCTGGACAGTCAAGTAAGATATGGGTGACAGTAAGGCGTACGTGACATGTGCTACAAAGTGGAAGGCGGTGAGGTCTATGAAAAATATAATCGTGTGTCAATTTGGTGTGTCCCAGTCTGGCGAGTGTCACCTCGTTCAGACGTGTGTGCTGGTTGGAGGAGGGCCAGCTGGAGAGTGTGGGCTTGATATCGTGTAGGTGTGTGGTGTTATGTGACCAGCAGTCCTGAATATATTTTTTTTTTAATCAATTATTAGTGAGGGAGAGAAGATCCCCTGGGGACTCCGGAGCTCTATTGTTGGCGGGGAGGTCGATCGCCGCGCGGGCGAGACCGTCAACCCTTTCATTTCCCGGGATACCCCTATGTCCAGGGATCCAGAGCAGGGTGAGCTGAAGGTGTGCGTGGTTATCATTTTATAGGTGTCGGAGGGCGTGGAGCGTGGGGTGCGTGGTGTTGTGTAGTGCCGCGAGGGCGTCCACGGAGGATCGTGAGTCAGTGCATATTGTAGTAGTAGGGGTAGTGATGTGTTGCGCAGTAATGTGTTGGAGGCAGGTGAATATGGCGACTAGTTCTGCTGTGTATACCGAATGGTGAAGTGTTAATTTGGTTTGGCCAGTGTCTGGCCCACCGCACCAGGCGGCTCCCGTACCATTACTGGTACGTGAGCCGTCAGTGTAGAAGGTGTGTTGTGGTTGGGCCTCTTGATATTCAAAAAACTTAATTTGGACTTCGATGGGGGTGAGCAGGATTTTATTTTGCCGAAAGAGATAATCGAGTTTGGGGTGTTTCATGTGCCAAAATGGGAGAAGGGGGGGGGAACCCGGTCAGGGGTAACCTCCGGAAATTTCAGTGTGGATGTGAGAAGCTGCTTCAAGTGAATGACAATGCTGTATTTATTTTTGTTTTTGGAACGCCGAACCGAGGGTTTAGTCCATGCCACATTGGAGGGGTGATTTAGCTGTGTTGTTCTCCTGAAGTGGTATCTGACGAGTTGTAGTGTTCTGCGTTGTTGTAGGCTAGGGAGGTTGGTCTCACCCCGGAGGCTAGTGATAGGTGTGGTGCAGTGTGCTCCGGTGATTAGGCGGAGTGCGTGGTTTTGTGTGCATTCCGGTGACTTGGTGAGTGTTGGAGATATATTATCGAAGATAAACGCATTGTATTCCAGGATTGAACGAATCAGTGCAATGTACATTTTGGTAAGAGTCGTCCTGTCTGCACCCCCAGTCGCGACCGCAGATGCAGCGCAGGAGATTGAGTCGAATAGCGCAGCGCTGTTTAATATAGGTGATGTGGGGGCTAAAATAAAGTCCTTTGTCGAGGATAATTCCGAAATATTTAAAAGAGGTTTGGAGGGGGATAATTTGATCGCGAAAGCGGAGCGGTTTGCTAGGCGGGATGTGTCTGGGAAGCCGGGAAAAGAGCATAGTGACCGATTTGGTGGGGGAGATCTGTAGCCTCCAGAGGGAGCACCATGAATCAATGTGATTCATGGCCAGTTGTACAAGGTGATTAGCTGAATCTGCCGATGGGTGTGTGCACCAAATAGCCAAATCATCGGCATAAAGATAATATTTTAGAAGGGGAGAAATTTGTGGAAGTTGTTCTAATACGTCGTTGATCATAATAAGGAAGAGGGTTGGAGATAGTACGCTCCCTTGCGGGACGCCTTGGTCAAGAGTGTGGGGCTGGGAATGAATGTTGCCGCAGCGGACGACGAAGGAGCGATTTTCTAGAAAGTTGGTGATAAAGGTGGACATTCTGCCCTTGATACCAATGCGATGTAATTTAATTCGAAGGGCAGAACTATGTACTTTGTTAAACGCGGAAGTTAGGTCTAAAAAAGGGGCGATAGTTTCGGATTTTTTCCAGAAACCACGCTGGATTGAGTCCACAATTTCGATCAGGTTGTCGGTGGTGCTTCGCCTTGGTCGGAAGCCGCTCTGAAAGGGGGATATAATTTTGTTGTTTTCGAGATAGACTCTGATTCGTCCATTAACCATGCGCTCAAACATTTTGCAAGCTCAACTAGTGAGAGAGATAGGACGATAGCTAGAGGGGAGATGTCGAGGTTTAGAAGGCTTTGGTATAGGAATAATGACACTAGTAGACCAAGAAGATGGAAAAGTGCCGTCAGTCCATAGTTGATTTAGCGCCGAGAGGAGGTTATCTTTACCCGAGTCAGAGATATTTTGAAAGAAGAGATATGTCAGGTGATTAGGTCCAGGTGCCCTACTGGATACCTTGGAAAGGGATAATTTTAATTCATAGGGGGTAAAGGGTGCGTTGTAGGGTTCGGTGTTGTCTGAGTCGAAGTGGCAAGTAGCAAGGGTGTCGCGAAGGAATACGGTGGTGTGCTGTGAGTATTGAGTGTTCGAAGATATGTCAGAGTAATAGGTGGGGAAGTGTTCCGCGACGGCTGTGGGCTCGGCTATGCGCTGCTGGTTAATCGTCAGTTGTGGGAATGCGCGGTGTGGGGCTCTGCCATTCGAAAAGGAGCGAAGTTGGGTCCAGATTTGGGAGATGGGGGTGTAACGGTTGAAGGTGTTCGAGTAGAGTTGCCAGCTGTGTTTCTTGGCCGAAAGGATAGTTTGCTGACAACGTAGTTTTTCCTCGCGGGCTTTTACCATGTTTTGGAAGGTGAGGTTTTTCCGAAATTTGCGCTCAACCCGCCGTCGTGAGGCGACGGCTCGTTTGCACTCGTCGTTCCACCACGGCACGGATTTACGGTCGGGTGGGCGACGAGTTTTGGGTACGTGCTTTTCTGCCGCGAGTAGTATGGTATTGAGCAATGCCGAAATTGGGGGGTGAGACTGGGGTGGGATAAGATTATCAATTTCCTGGGAGAAAGATGTCCATTTCGCTTTGCGAACGTTCCAGTTGGACATAAATAAACGGTCTCTAGGCTGGGCTGAGCGTTCGAGGGTGACGTGGATGGGAAAGTGATCACTAAAAAGGGGGTCGAGTTGAACGTGCCAGGAGAAGAGGGGTGAGATGGAAGCTGAGGCTAGGGAGAGGTCAATGGCTGACGGACGGAACGGGGCGATGTCTGTGTTGGGTGTGGGTGTTTGGTCGTTTAAAAAGACCATGTTATGGGTGTTGAGGAGTGTTTCAATATGGCGTCCGCGCTGGGATGTGTTGTAACAACCCCATGCCTGGTGGTGGGCGTTGAGATCACCCAGCACCAGACAGGGGTGTGGGAGAAGACAGAAGAGATTGGATACAGAAGATAGAGATAGTGTATGCATAGGAGGGAGATATAAGGAAAGTACAGTAAGCTCTAGTTGTGCGATTTGGACGGATACTGCAATAAAATTCAGGTCATTGGGAATGGAGATAGGGCGATGAAGAAGGGTGTCCGAGTCGAATAAGGCTACCCCGCCGCCGCGGGATGTAGTGTTTCTGTTTTGTGAGTAACGAGTATAACCAAAGATTTTAAAATTATACGGATCATTGTCGCGCCATTTGGTCTCCTGAACGGCGGCAATCAATGGTTTATTTCTGATGATATATCCCTTGAATTTCTGCCCAATGGGATATGATGGACCTCATATTCCATTGGAGCAAGAATTCAGTGGTGGGTGTCTGCATTATGGTTGTATTGTGTGTTGATCAAGCCCTCGCAGGCGTGTGTGTGGCGGTGAGGGCGTAATGGGGTCGTCCGTCTCGTAGGAGGCGGACGACCCTGGTGATGTGGACAGGGGCTCTGGATTCCCAGGGGGTCCGGGCTCGGGGAACGGGAGCGATTGCTGGATTCCGGGGACAGAGTGGGGAGGCGACGGCCCTGAGGGGGCGGTGTAGAAGAGGCCCGAGCCTTAGTCGGAGCAGCTTGTTGGCGGTGGGGGGGGCTGAGCGTTAGAGCGACCAGTGACTGGGGTCGCTGCTGTCTGCTGCGCGGCCCGATAGTGGTAGGCGGTGTCGGCTTCGGCGGGGCCCGCGGCAGGGGCAGGGCGCATGGCCGGCTGGGGGACGTCCTGTGGGCGGTGCGGGGACCGGGGGACGGAGGGGCCCGCTAAGGGGGCAGGGCGAGAGGCCGGGGAAGGAGAGGAGGGAAGCGGGTCGTAGTCTTACCGCCCCGACCTTCCAGACCTGGGGCGGGAGTCCGCCTCAGCCGGAGTCGGCCACATCGGGGCCATGTGGGGCCGGGCCCACACCATCGGTGGTGCGGGCGGCGAGGAGCCCTGGGAGGTGAGTCGCCGCTGCTGACGCTCTTTGGCGTCGAGCCATGCAGGGCAGCGTGGGGATGCGGCCGGGTGGGGGCCCAGGCAGGCCGCGCAACGTGGGACTTCGGATGCGCACATATCCGTCGTGTGCCCCTCGGCACATCGCCCACATACAGGCTCCTGGAGCGACATGCCTTTGCCAGGTGCCCGTACCTTTGGCAGAAGGGACAGCGGGCCGGCGGTGGGGTCCAGGGGCGGAGAGGGATACGCAAGTAGCCCGCCATGACGTGGGTGGGCGGGACTTGCGTGCGGAAGCCCAGTTTCAGGACTGGGCCTGCACGGGGGCGACGGCCGAGACGGGTCACGTCGCACACTCCCTGCGACTTCAGCTCGTCCAGGAGCTCCTCCTCGGACAGATCCACCAGCTCCGGGGCGTACGCTGTGGTATAGACCAGGTTGAGCCTGTCTGAAAGCTCAACCGTGATCTCTTTGCCCAGGAACCGGTTCAGGCTGATGAGGGCACGTGCCTGTGCGGCCTCTCTAACTCGTACCAGCAGGGCACCAGAGCGGAGGACTTTCGCCGAGGAAACTCCGCCTGTCCACCCCCGTCCAGCTCCCGTGCTACCGCAAACGGGGAGGTTCGGGCCCACGATCCCTCCTTCCTCGTCACCAACACGAATGACTCCCCCTCCGGGGGGTCGCGGGGAGGGGGCAGGCGGGCTCCAGGCCGGGGGCGGCGTCCTCCGTCCGCCGAGGGGGGCGGGGTGTCCCCGGGCATACCGGGGCTGGGCGGGGATTGTACCCGGCAGACGAGGGCGGAAGTGCGAGTGTGTGAGAAGGGCGCCCTGAAGGGGGGCAGACAAGATAGTCACCCTGATGGGGTGCTGCAAGGAAAGGTGTGGAAGAAAATGTTGTGAAAAAGGGGTAGAAGGACAAAGAGTTTTGGAGGGATGGGAGTAGCTGAACAGAGGCGGGGGCAGTCACGGCTGTGTACCGCTAACCCGATCCATTGAACCAGAAAGGTACCCCTGTCAGCTCTACCCTATGGGGTGGGAGGGGACAAGACAATCAAAGCTGGTCGCCGGTACAATTCGGTTTCCCGACGGTGCTCGTGGCACCGGTGAGCCGAAGGTGGTTTGGGAGGGAGGCTGCGCCAGCTATTCCAGCGAGCAACCGACTAGTGGCGTCGGCCGGCTAGTCCGGAACAACCAGCTAGTGGTGCGGGTGTCTGACGTCACCCGGGGGAGCTTCTCGCAGATGTCCTGGGAAGGACACCTACGAGACAGCTGGGAGGGCAGGGCGGGGCTTGAGGGCGGCTGGCAGCTTCTGTAGCTCAATCACTAGGACGGGTTAGATACTAGATCTTGTCGAACCATGAATAGAGAACATTTTCCATGGCACGTTATACACAGCAACCGCGGACGTGTCCGAGTGCGGTTCGGCAGCCGCGGCCAGTGCGCATGCGCACTGACCTGAGCGAGGTCACGGGTGATACTGGCGAGCGGCCAGTTGCCGGGCGTCTCTGCGCAGGCGCACAACAATGTTCGGCGCGTGACACGCATGTGCTCTCAGAGCACGAGTTACCACAGTGCGGGTGGCGGGAACGACAATCTCAGTGTGGGTGGTGGGAACGACAGTCTCAGTGTGAGTGGTGGGAACGACAGTCTCAGTGTGGGTGGCGGGAACGACAATCTCAGTGTGGATGGCGGGAACGGCAGTCTCAGTGTGCGTGGCGGGAACGGCAGTCTCAGTGTGGGTGGTGGGAACGGCAGTCTCGGTGTGGGTGGCGGGAACGGCAGTCTGATCCCGCACTAACATCTGGTCTATGCTAGACAGAGTGATTCGGTAAACGGCATGGCGTATGTCTTATCCTTACATGCTTAGAGTTATTCGGACATTTTGTCTACCTCCTTTGGCTTGCCTTCCATGTCTTGTCAAATAGGAAATTGTCGAGAGTGCAGTGAATCACCAGATCGTTGCCTTTAGTGTTCTGACCCTGGCCGTGGAACAATCAAACTGAAGAATTGGTGTAACACAACAACTCATATCGAGGTCAACGTCACCGCTCAGGTCAAGGTTAAGCGTTAGGCATCAGACGCAATGTTACTGCGGACATCGGGGATCTCCAGTAAAGAAAGAAAACAGGTAGGTTCCTGATGCTATTCAAGAACTCTGAAGCATGCGTCTGTGACAAGCGCGCCCGGATGCTCACTAGTGTGTGCGCGAATAATATAGTTACAATTTATGAGACTCTGTTTCCATGCAATATGATGCGAAGTGCATTTATGAAAGCTAGCTTGCCTTCAGACGTCAATTTCATTGCCACTTACAGTGATATATTGCGCATATTGTTACTTTGCGTACTGCCTTCTGGAACTATTTTCCACCATAGACGGCCGGCCGCCGGCGGCCCTCGACCCGTCCCCGACCGCCCGCCATTCATCATATGGTGGCGCATCAAATCATGCCCTGAATGTCAATGGGCCCCAACGTCAAAGTTACAGGCATATTTTCATATTTGAAACGATAGGCGATGTGCGAGGCATGAGTTCCACCACCACCATAGGAGTTGAGACCGATAGGTTTTCTCGATATTGTTTAGGAACATTACGCTTGTGGGCGTTGAATGGAAAGTATGCATCTACAATCGTGAATTTCTCTAAAATAAAAAAAAAATGTAGTACGTTCGATTTTTGTTTAGTTAAGAACATTGGAAATTGTCAGCACATCACACAGAAATTGTATGACGCGTTATTATCACAAGATGTTCAGTGGCCAATTGCTGCTATTTTACTTTAAGGGCAAAGTGACATGGTGAAATGATTTGATAATAAAACGAAAAATAAAACCAGAATATAGCATTAATCTGAACAAGCCCACTCTGGTGGTGTTCCTTCACAAACCCACCACCAGAGCGGCGCCACCGGTATTATGTCCGCTCATGACGCCCAACGGCACCAGGAAATACGTGATGATCGGTTCAAGCTGACAATTTTCGAACCAGATTATGCTCAAGAATGAGTAACGGGTGACACCAACGTGATGCCAAATGTTTTCCCCCATGTTTTGGAATTGGGAGATAATCGCAACCTTTGTAGTAAAAAATACAAGGAAATCCGAAGATTCTATTCAAGTTTGAAGACCTTTTCCACATTATATTATATATGGGCTCCTAAAATATTATTGGTTTGCTTTGCCTTGCCAATTTTTGCTTCATAGTAGTTGGTATCCTAGTCTCAAATTACCTGCGATACGTGAACGCCGGACTCCAGAATATTTCAAGGAAAATCTCACTGGATTGACTTGATATTGGTTTGGAACGTGGACCACCATCAGGTGACCACGAACCATTTCACCTGCCATCTGCATTGCTGTGCCTGGTGCCCTGGTCCGTCCTTTCTTCTGACCGGTTCTTTGTCTTACTATGACCTCTACCTCGCTGTGCCGCTACTTTACATCTGCCTTCTGCTTTTCCGTGCCGCTGCCCTGCCTGCCCTGCCTGCCCTTTGGATGGTTGTGACCTCTGCCTTTCCGTGTCCTCTGCTTCAACCTGCAATCTGCCTTGGCTTGCCTTCCAACTTGCGTCCTCCAAATCATTTCCCAAAGCTCTGTCTTATCTTATTCTCTGCATGCCCGCCCTCTTTCTCGCCTTTATGCACGATGCCTTTCCTTGCCTTGTCGTGCCTTGGCCGGCTAGCATAGCAGTCCATAGGTATAGCAGTAGCATATGGTAACTATTCTACTGCAATAGCTTCATTCTGCTTTGTCCTCCCCTGTCCGTTTTCCCCCCAAGTAATGCCCTATTGTTTGCCTTGCCCTCTGTCATGTTACCCATTATTCCGTGCCTTGTCAACTGGCTCGCCCCTCAATTTGTCTCGTCTTTGTTTCTGCCTTCCTCTGCTCTCTGGAATAACATGTCTTCCTCCGCCTTTTCCTGCTCTCTATCCTCCCCGTTATCCTCTAACTTAGAGTCATTGGTGTTGTGTTCAAAACAGGCCCTGCTAGTAGTTGGAAACATATCATGAACTATGGAATTACAACCGAACTTGATTGTTTGGACTTTCAAATGTCGGCTCTCTTAATTATGGATTTCATGACAGTTCAGGGCTCGCGCTGTTTACGCCCAGTTCAGCGCAGTTCAGCTGCGCCAGCGCTGATTCTGGGTGAGAAGATGATGCAATTTCGTAATAAAATAGTCATGGCTCAACTACTTTCATTTCCGAAATGGTTTTGCAATGCGAACCTAATGCAATATCCTAATGTAACTGACCTAATATAGCATGTACTTGCAATCTCATCTATAAGACCATGTAAATGAATCTAAGGTGCAACGGGTAGGGTATGATATCAGGTTTAACTAGGAGACTAGGGTATAGCCGAGGCAGCAGCCGGGTTGTGGATGTGTGCACGATACCTGGCGTCGTTGCCATCCTCCAGGAGATTCCGAGTGGATCGATCGAAATAGTTATGTTCGTCTGCTCAGTGCTATTAAGTGTGGGGTTGTTGTGTCTGTCGTTTGGTTAAGTGTCGTTCTAACCGACCGTTCTGGCCGACTAATAGGACGCAGATGTCGATGCGCTTCAGGGCCTCGTGGGGTGACCGGGGGGCCTCTCATTTTATTAGGGGGGATCCAATGTGCATCGGACACATTTTGTTTTTCTTGAAAGTCCATGATGGGATGAATCTTACAGTCATGTCCCGGCCACGAATATTCTGAGATAGAGAGAAAGTGCGTCGGTATGAAATATCGCCGGTCCTTGTCTCCCCGCTGACAAGTGCACACATGCATCCAATTACTTTTGTGCAAGGCTATGTGGAATCTGTTGCACGGAATGCTAAGCAAAACACAATTGCATGGGAGAAAATCCTAACATTTTCTATTAGTGATGAACCCGACGATAGCGTTTGGCGAATGCCGATGTTTGAGAGCATGATGCAAACCATAAGTGCTGCAGGTAAACATGAATCAATGTACTGAAGATGAATTGAATGAGGGAATGGAATGGGGGTTCTGCACCTACACTGGTTTGTCGGCTGGTGGGACGACTACCCATGACCCTGCAAACATTCTTCGTCACTGGCTTGAGCATCCAATCCGGGCAGTTGCATGTTTTACAATATTGGGCAAAGGACGTTAAATAGGGCACGGCTACGTGAAAAACAATCGCTAGGCTTCTTTAGTGCTCGCAGTGTGGCGGTGGGGAAAATTGCCCTCTCCCCAGATATTTGTATGAGGCTGAACCGTCCATGCTATGGCTATGGAACTTGGTATGCCTTCCGTGACGAGATTTGCGCACATTGTGTTAAAACATCGTGCTATACGCTCTCAGTCCACAGCCTGCCGAACCTCAGATTGCTCTTCGGCCGACCGAGGGGGAAGCCGGATTCCGTCCAACACCAGGGTCGAAGAGACTGTGTCGCCTACAGAAAAAGGATGCCGTTGTAGTAAGACCTGATCCATATTTGTTTAATTTGCACAAAACATGCTATTACTTCGGACACATAACGTCATGGACGATATCACTTTCATATATCCTGGGAGCCCATTTCTTGGGTAGTTTCGAAAACTTGAAGTGTCTTAGAATCAGGATGGAAAAACGCATCTGCAACGAAGTTCACTTCTGGCGGTAGTACTAATATCAAATTTAGCAGCGAAATCACGAATATATATGCTCCAATCTGTCTGCCGGTGCCTGCCGCATCGCAGTACCCGGTACGACGCGCTAAGCTGCTGAGCCAGCGTCGATCTGCCGACGGCCGGCCGACGACCGCTCGTGACTTTCGTCGGGTGTCGCGGATTATATGGTACGGCCGCCGGTCAGTAAGATGCGGAACCCCCAAACACTCGGCAGCCAATCGCTGAGGAGTTGTCGACGAGAGTGGACTGTCACGCTGCTCTGAGCAGTCATTGAGTTTACGTCGGCAGCCGGACGCGCGCCCGGCTGCCACCCGCTACCGTTTCAAAGCCAAGTCAATAGAGGGCAGTTAGTAGCAGTTCTTTTGAACCACGGATCCGCAGTTCAGACGAGGTTTCTATAGATATCACAAGCTACAGAAGTATGCGGCACCCAGTTACAACCTGCCCTCGCTGCACATCCAACAGATCTTTAGAAAAATGGACATGGAATTTTCCCGAAGGGAATTTTTCACAATTCTGAACGTTTCAATGTACGATTAAAAAACATATTTCCAAGATAGGTAGTTCACACATACCTTAACCCTCGTCAGTGGATGTGGTTGATGCAGCCCCTCAGGTTTTTCGTGAATAGTGTCCGAACCGCTCAACGGAACCCAGTGGAATTTTCAATACCCTCTGGGGCGTCTTTTCGGAGTTTTTGTTGCGTTTATTTTTGTTAGGTAATGTCATGTGACGGAGCTATGCCATCACAAGGGGAACATCTCCGACCACATTTTAAAAATGAAATCGCGAATTATCGCATCTTGATTTGACATAGCCTAATATATAAAGGATTGATATTCCACCATTGTCCCTGTACCATTCCAAGGTTACTCAAGGTCATTGACCTAAGGGAACTTTGGCTGACCGTTTTTAGCTTGACAAAATATCTGGGGTTATTTAAGCTATGAATCCGATTTCACCGTCCACTGTTACCCTGGAGTGGGTGGAAGCAGTGGCTTTATCCAACATTGTATCAAGTTTTTTTCCCAAAATTCGGGGTCGGTTCTTGGGCTGACCTGGCCCGTGACTAATGTATTAAACGGAGCTTCTTTATGTATGCCATTACATCTGCAAAGGACCGATGAACGCCCTGTTCATAACTAAAAGTTATATCTGCTGCAGTTTAGGAAGCGTTTGCGATCAAATTGTGAAATGTTTCAATTTTGAGAACATTTGACATTTGATCGGACCTGGAGGGCCACCTGCCACCCCCGGTACAAAACTCGGGTGTCATTCACGAATTATCGTCTCACCCCACACATCGGTTTTTGTTTCTTCTATCTTGCACGTTGCGTTTGGAAACGCCGGTTGAGGGTGCGGATCGCACCCCAACCTGGCACAAACGCTGAAATTTGCGATTTTAGCTGTGAATATTGAAATGTGACATGAAAACACAATTTCGAAAAATCCGAGAAAACAGTTTTGTAAATTCTGTGGAGATAAGCAATAGGAGAGACTGGGTCTAGTTGATACAATTTTGGCGAAACTCAAAATATCTGATCACTTTGGTAGGGTAACGAGGAGGTAGCTACACCTACGTCAAGCCTAAAACTTCTAGTATCATCCCCGATAATTATTTTTTTTCATCGCATACTCTAGGCTTTTCACCAGAGAGAAAAACATCGCACAACCACCGGTTCATCAACTTACCTCGGTATTGGGGTAAGCTGTTACTGACGATGGTGTAAGTTGATAAAGTGTAACTTAATTAAATAAATTACCTATAGGTGGCATTAGCTTTCGCCATCTGAAAAGCCCATATCTCACGCTTACAGTAATAATACTGTTTGAGTTCTGCCTGACCATAGCTCATGGTTTATGTCATTTATATATCCATTCCGTAGTTGCACCTTTTCATTCGTTTCATGTTTTTATTCTGGTGAGAAATGCCCATAGAAACATTGCATAAGATCATCTTAAAACGGTTTCACCAAGCACCTTAACACAAATAGACAATTATGTGGCTATTATATTTCATTCAGCGGCGTCGCTACGAAATTCTTCCAGGGGGGGGAGCAAGGTTGAAAGGGGGCCTCCTGTTCCTCGAAAGGGGACCTCCTGTTCCTCTTCCTCATTGTGTTAGGGCCTCCTATTGTTTTTTAAGCTTTTTAAGTTCGGGAATGGGAAACATGATTTCATATTGATGTCTTGTTTGTTCTTGGCATGGTGCATCATGTACGCAAAACGCAAGAGCAATAATCATTTTTCGCTGAGAACTGAGCCATACCAGGGTATCTGTGAATACCAGGCCAATAAGTAATATGTGGATAAATACCTAAGTGCCAAAACAAACCAATGTCTTAATGCTTTCTCGGACAGAATAATCTTCCCACTGGCCTCTAGATTTCAGCGAGCTGGCGGACTGGTGCTACGCATATCTTAAAGATATCTCCCATTGATCGACCCACTTATATGTCCTCCAAGTCTAACTGAATATAGCTAGATTCATCACTACTGTTAGTCATTCCCACTAGCTTGATGTCATAAGCAAGCTTAAGCGATCATTTATCAGTCCCAGGACGACAATTTCGCGAAGGTGACAACGAGAAGTGGATTTAATTGGTCTTCTGATCGCCATCTTAGGGATTTATTGATTTTTATTACATTTGGTGCTGGCTGCAAGGCACCTGGCACACAAGCTAAAATAATAAATCCTCAGCAAATAAATTCACGACAAGAACAAGCATTGAACAACAATGCATAAATGACGATGCAAACATGCAACAATGGCAATGCATACATAATGCAAAACCTTCAAATTCCACGCCGCCACGCCCATGGTTTTCGCTGTGCTGTACCGTTTTGTAAGTACCGTCGTTGAGAAGGTATTGACGCTGGGAAGCTGTAATCACATAAAACAAGCTTGCAGGAAGAAAATGCATTTAAAACATCATTCCACCCATTTTATATGAGGCATGAATGTTGGTTTGTATGCTTGTAAAGGGAAATTTGATTTATATCATGGCTTTGCGCCAATGGGTATGTTTCTTAAAATTATTGAGGGACCAGTGGCGTACCTATATTTGCATTAAGGGGAGGCGGGGCAAACGGATTTGGAGGGGGCCCACTTGCCCCTATTAAGCGATTCCTCGGGTTTCTACCATTATTTTTCCCAATGGGACTTTCTTAAATAAAATAATTAGTGATCAACTGAATTGTCCTGTGGAGTGGCCTAATCTACCACTATAGTTTCTGATTCGTCGGATTTCAACCCTAACCCCCACACCCTGTCCTAAGGTTCTCTTTTGGTATCCCTTGAGAAGCCACCTCACACTGTTGAAATTGCACATAAGCAAATCACTTTAAAATGTAAAATTTCCCAATTTCAAGCATTCCAGTTCAGAGCGCCCGGTCGCCACGACGCCAACGTTTCGTGCACGTGCACACCCATCTTGCGCATTCGGCGCATTCGCCACATTTCATGCGATACTACGGTTTCTTCAAGGCCTCCTACGTTTTGATAATTGCTGCCACATGATAGACTTGCGCCATATTTGACGTGATGGAATGCTTCGTATGGGCGTTCGCTGCGAAAATTAAATTAATTAACTTCGATCATTAGTTCCCTACTTTCCATATTTTCTGGTGGTTAAGAAATGCGGATACCCGCTGAGCTTTGATGCACCTCATATCTTTGATTAAATATGCTCCCAGATTGGCTACCGAACCGAAGCCCTGCCTCAGTGTCCTTTTTTGGACCCGTTGCGTCATTCTTCGTCTAAGGATGCGTCTTAGGGTTCCAACCCATTTGTGTTAGGTACCCAACACATATTCGAGACCCCTGCTCGTTTTTAGGGTTTTGTTGCTTTTTTTGTGCGCTGATGATTTTTTAGGTGTCGGGGCGTTTTCGAAGATCCCGATGCGTTTATTTAGTGCCCGGTCTTTTTGTTCGCCTTTGAAACAGCATACCTCACCGTCGAGTAACGTTAAATACTCCCCTGAATTGCATAGCAGTCAGCCTCAAAATTGCCCATTGCCAAACCACAGTCATTTCACTATACATCTCACCGTCAGCTAAAACCCCCACACCACAGGAGCTGAGCGACTTGCTGCTTCAGGCTCTCCACCAGTTCTCCTTATGGGAGACTTTAATGCTAAACACCCCTCCTGGGGAAGCGACCATACTGACAATAGAGGACGCGAAATTCAACAGTTTATTTCGGACCACAACCTAGTACTTCTTAAAACCGGGGCCGCCACCCGCTACAACCCAACCTTAGGAGGATCGGACAGTTGCATTGACTTAACGTGCTGCTCCCAACGACTTAGCTCACTTTTTGACTGGTCAGTTTCAGACGTTCCCGGGCTGAGCGACCACTACCCAATCTCAATTAGGCTCAGCACGGACGCTATCCACCACACAAGGCTAT
This sequence comes from Ashinkailepas kermadecensis, assembly GCA_034440615.1. NCBI lineage: Eukaryota > Metazoa > Arthropoda > Thecostraca > Neolepadidae > Ashinkailepas > Ashinkailepas kermadecensis. The sequence goes on from JAOTOM010005180.1 coordinate 663,045, forward strand.
TTGGACAATCTTGGAACTTGAAAAGAGCGGACTGGGCTAAATTCGAGGAACAGGTGGACCTCAACCTAACAACTCCAGAGACCAGTAAGATCGAGACAATCCTAAAGGCCATCAGCTCAGCAGCACGAGACTCAGTCCCAAAAAGTAACAAACCTAGGAAAAAGGCATCTACGCCATGGTGGATTCCGGACTGTCAAAGGGCAATCGCAGCACCAGGGGTGAAAAAATGCCGAAGCTGTCACCGACGAACCTGTGAGCTGTCTCAAATTCTTTGCATATATCGTTAATAAAACAAGTTCCTCACACGCTTGCTTCGCCGTGTTGAAAAAGCATGTTTGATCCTCATTGCAGTTGATACATATTTCAGCTAGAAATTGGAGAGTAGCACTTTTTATGTTTCGAATCGTGAGTTTTGTCACCATCAAATCCACAAAATATTTTTGGGGGGCTGCTGCTGGAGGCGACAATAGCATACAAAGTTGTAAGTAAGTAGCATACAAAGTTGTAATATAGCATACAAAGTAACATTCAAAACAAAGAAAAAATATGTAACATAACCTAACCTAGCCTAACTTTCCATGCAATACAAAATATCTGTTAAAAATGGATAATTTGCAAACAATTCTTTTCTTTAAAAAAATTGAAAAGCAAAAAACCTCACCAAATCTAACCTAACCCAGCCTAAACTGTTTTTAACAAAGAATACTTCAACTTTTTTTAATTGCCCATTTTTTCCAAAAAGGCATAACTTACAACAAAAGCCTAACCTAACCTAACTTAACGAAAACTAACCCCTTTGTAAGTTTTATGAAGTAGAATGTGTGCAAAACTTGTCTTGTGATTACCTTAAACTGCAATAATACTAGTTTGGTTAGGTTAGTTTTGGTTTCATAAGCTGGAAGTGTTTAAAAAATGAACAAAATTATCAAAACAAAATTGGAAACTGTTTTTCTTTCAAAGCATATTATGTTAGGTTTCATTAGGTTGTGTTAAGTTTTTATAAGTTGGGTAACTTGAAGAAAACATATTGTTTGAAATTTTCCAGTTTCCTTCCTTGATTTTTGTATTCAAGGGGAGGTCAGGTTATGTTTAATTGTTATTTATATTTTTTTAAGCATTCACTTTTTACTGTTACGTGACTCAAAGCTTCTTTTTAGTGTTATTTTGCTTCCAAACTTAAAAACAAGCGTGTAAAGAAAGCATACGACCTTCAATATACCAGGAGGTGCTGAGTTGACATCAAAAGTAACGTTAAGGATTATACTTTATTACTCAACGTTTCGGCCAGGGGCCATCGTCAGGAGTCAGGAGTCAGGGGCCATCGCCAGGGGCCTCCTGACGATGGCCCCTGGCCGAAACGTTGAGTAATAAAGTATAATCCTTAACGTTACTTTTGATGTCAACTCAGCACCTCCTGGTATATTGAAGGTCGTATGCTTTCTTTACACGCAATGTCTAAAACCTAGGAGCATCTAAGAGCCATTCTTCGTTGTATTAAAAACAAGCATTTGCACAGAAAATGGTTGGTCCCATCATCTTGGTCACCTTCACAACTATTGCACTGAAAAAAATAAGGTCCAAGAATTAAAAAAAAAACACCTTCCAAGCACAAATTTACCATGTTGTCTTGGCTGGCTTAAGGGTAACAGCATGAATACGAGTTGATCTAAAATTGCCAACATATTTGTCTAGGTGTCATGGATGGCCAAATTTTGCTGAATTCCAATTGGCCACAAATAACAATGATGCAGTTGTGAAGGATGTGATAACAATACACAATACCTTTTGTGGTTACAGCAGCACACAAAGATTATGATTTAGTAGGAATAGACATAATTGGAATGGTAATACCTATTGACATTACATCATTGAAAATTTCAGTGGCACAACTAGATGTATTAAATCCACATCAAATAAAGTCAGCCTGCTGCCAGAAGTTCAAACTAATTTGTATCTTGGGAATGTGGACATGGTACAATATGAAAAATTGATTATTGCTAGATTTTTGGCACCCAGAACATCATCCTCTCCAGCAAATTATTATCTCACCCTTCTTATCTGGGGGTTGAATGGTATTGTTCGACAATTAACAGCTCTGCAATACAATGCTCAAGACTCACTGGATAGCACAAGCAGAGATTCAGATGTCGCAGGCTGAAAGAAAAGCACCCTCTCCATATTTTATTACTCCACAAATTTTTGTCCACATTTAGGATTACGAAGCAGACAGAACCCTGTGGTAGGTAGGCACCTACCTACCTACCTAGGTACGTAAACCTGGTCAGCAGGCATAGCCAGCACAAGAAAATAAATTCCTTGCTTGCATGGAATTATCCAGTGAATCACCACAAAAAAACATTAATTACCTACCTGCTCCTGGTGATGCGTTGACATCATCATTGGGCACCGGTCTGCACCATCGTTCCCACTTTCCTCCAGCACCGAAGGACATATTCTTTACGCGCAAGAGCTGCCCTCCGTGCTTCAACTTGTTGTTCCTCAAGGGCAAAAAAGAACGCAGAATTGTCTTTATTCCCACCGAGGACTTGATGAACGTACCAACCGGCGGACAAAGATCATGGAAAACCCAAGGCTATTTCATACCATTCAAGGAGATTCAATTTCATACCATTCAAGGGGAAACCATTCAAACCACCAGGTATAGTTTGTTCCCCAAATGACATCACAGAAAACTATATATGTACCCGCGGATCCATGAAAGAAAGTGGTAATATTTTTGGTATCTGTTGGAATTTGCGTGAAAAAAATTGTCTTCGTGTTTATTTGCTTCTTTGTTTCACGAATTATTGCGCTAATTAAGGGCAAGCAGATGCCCTTAACTTCCATGACGTCATTTCCCAGGACCCGATTCTACTTCGTTCAGCTAGGTCCTTCAATAAGGTTCAACGCGCCACAAATGTCCCGCATGAGACAGCTCACTTGCTGTCTCACCGGCATACCGCCGACGTCTATGAGAATTTAGCATAGGCCGCCACTTGTACCGCATATTTTTTTCAGCCAGCAGCTGTCTCATAAGGACGTTACCACTATATAAAATATGCCATCTTCTAATGTAAACTAGCCCAGAAATGGACTGATACGATTGATTTGAAAATGAAAAGTGTTTTCAAGCTTGTAAAGAAAAAGACATGTCAGCCTTTGGCTGTCTCATTAGTCTTCCGTGTCCCTTTAGCTGTCACCGACGTGCGTCGGCGTGTCGTTGGCTTTTTTCGCCTCTGCGCAGCACGGCGCCGTGCCCACAAACAATTCAAAAGATGCGTGTGCGAAGCACACCTTTCAGCATACAGACAATCTCAAAAACACTGCCGGTACACAATTCGAACAGCGCGACAAAACAGTTGGCAGTCTTTTGCTTCTCAATTCAATAGGTTCACCCCTACTGGCAGAATCTGGGACCTGGTGAAGCGTTTCAACCTGAAACGCCCACCACCAGGCCCATTCCCCCAGCTGACGGTGAATGGACAGCACATCACTGACCAACAACAAGTCGTAGACCACTTTAAACTACACTACGCCAGCGTATCTGGCAACAGCAACTACGACACCACTATAGTAAGCGCTCTAGACGCCCTTGCCTCCAAAGCAAATTTCAGCTCTAGCAATAGAGAGATCTACAATCAGTCGTTTACTATGCACGAATTACACCTTGCCCTCAGCAAGTGTGGAAACACGTCGGTTGGGCCGGACGACATCCATTACCAGTTTCTTAAACGACTTAGCAAAAACTCTCTAACGTACCTACTAGCGGCCATAAATGAACTGTACGAAAGCGACACGTTTCCCGCATCCTGGCGAGAGAGCGTAGTCATTCCATTGCCAAAACGCAACAAAGATCACTCCACCCCAAAAGGTTATAGACCCATCTCACTCACTAGCTGTGCTAGCAAGTTAGTCGAACGCATGGTCAACACACGATTGAGGAAATTTATGAAACACAACGAACTGTTCGACGAATTTCAGTGCGGCTTCCGGCGTCAAAAATCAACCACAGACAATCTCATTAGATTAGTGCATGACATAAGTGGTCTACGCATCAAACGCACAACAGTAGCTGCCTACTTGGACATCACTGCCGCATTTGACCGAGTACACAAATCCGCACTGGCACACAAACTCCACAAGATAGGCCTACGCGGACACATGGCACACTTTATTCTCAACTTCCTTAGAGACAGGACCCTTAAGGTCCGATGCGGCAGTGTCACATCAAACACCACAACACAGGAGCAGGGCCTGGCTCAGGGGAGCGTGCTCTCACCGAGCCTCTTCATCATCACGATCAACGACATACTTACTGACCACACTGACACTTCACTTCAGTACTCACTTTTCGCGGACGACATAGCCATTTGGACAACATCACAATGCTTCCTTAAAGCTGAAAAAAAAACATTCAAGCAGAACTAGACCACATTGCAAAGTGGTGCAAAACTTGGGGCCTAACCCTGTCCGCAGAAAAATCTGTCACCGTCACATATAGTCGTCTCCGCCCAACACCCAAAACTCTACTTAAAATCGATGGCAAGGCCATCGAACAGGTGAAATGCTTCCAGTTCTTAGGAGTACATTTAGACGAAAAACTCAGTTTCAACACCCACATCACCACCATCTCAAAGCGATGTGCGAAGCGCGTCAACATACTCCGAGCACTTGCAGGCACAGACTGGGGCGGAGACAGGAAAACACTACTGCGTGGTCTCATGGCCCCTGTGTGTCGTGAGAGCTTCCGGTGTATCTTTTAGAGCTCCCGGTATGCTTATTTACGGCTGCAATGCATGTTTTAAGGCCCTGTCGCTTTTTGCGAGATTCTGTGCGCTTTGGAGGGCCAGTTGCATTTTCGGCCCCCGTTGTGCTCTTAGGGTCCCGCTGTGTTTATTTGGGGCTTCTGACGCACATTTGTGGGCCCCAGTACGATTTTGGGGCTTCGGTGCGATTTTTATGGGTCCCAGTGCGACTTATCGGGTCCAAGCGCGTGGTTCCGGGGACCCAATGTCAGTTTTCTGGGCTCAACGCGACTCTTTCAACACGACTCTCTCTTTCTCTTCTTTCTTTCTTGGCTCGCGCTCAAGGTATTCTGACAAAAGTATATAAATGTGGTATTCGTGGGACAATGGGATCCAGAATTTCCTGGCCGAACGACACTTCCGTGTTCCCGTTGGCAACGAACTATCTACTAGATTTCTGAAAGTATACGGTGTTCCACAGGGAGGGGTTATAAGTGTAGCACAGTTCGCGATAATGATTAACGATATAGGTAACTCACTTCCACTAGGACTTAGCCGGTCGCTCTTTGTGGACAACTTTGCTATATGCTGCAGCACAGCTAGGCTATCGGCCATGTCGAGAAGTCTCCAATTGGCCATTCACAGACTTGAAGAGTGGAGTGTCATGAATTGATTTCGTTTTTCAACTATAAAAACAACCGCAATGCACTTCTGCCGCCGACGTAACTGTGCAGATATATCACCTCATCTATACGGAACCGGATTCTGATCCAATCTACGGTGAGGTTTCTTGGGGTCACTTTTGACTCGTATCTTAGTTATTGGGAACATTTTAAAACACTTCGTGATCAGTGTTTTAAATCCCTGAACATACTGAAATGTGTTTCGCGTACCACCTATGGAGCGGACAGGAGCTCCCTACTTTTGCTTCATCGATCGCTGATAAGTTCAAAGTTGGATTATGCGTGTGCTATTTATGATGGAGCACGCAATTCCACCAAACGAACACTAGATACCTTTCACCATACTGCTATCCGTATCGCAACCTGCTATCTGCTATCCATTCCGCACCTCGTTCACGATGAGCCTGCTAGCAGAAGCACACGAGCCGCCTCTCTGTCTGCGCAGAGGAAGGCTGGGAATGCGCCACGCTTGTAATCTTCGCCAGTTCCCTGACCACCCGACTTACTCTCATGTTTTTTTTTCACGACGACTAACAACACTCTTTTCAACGGAGCGAAATTTGAGTGTTGCGCCTTTTGGTGTGAGCATTCGTAAGCTTTTTCAGGGAAGTCAGCTTAGTCTCCAAGGAATTCGGAGAGACGAGGGCATGCAGACTCCCCCATGGGAGCTTATCGCACCAAACATGGATACATCCCTTGCGAAAACGAGGAAAATAGATGTTTCTCCAAAAGAGTTTCGCGCACTGGCTCTGGAACATATTTAAACATTTCAGGGCTGGGCGACAACCTACATCGATGGATCTCGAACAGAGGACGGTGTGGGAAGCGCTTTTATTTGTGGCTCTGTTATCCGATCTTTTTCCCCTCCCAACATCTGTGTACTGTGTACATCCCCTCACGGCATCTGTGTACTCATCAGAACTTATCGCTATTTTGAAAGCCTTATGCAACATCGAAGTGTCGGAGGGAGATCGACACGTTATTTTCCCAATTCTTTAATTCTTTTAATTCACGTTATTTTCCCGATTCTCCCGATTATTTTCCCGCGCGCCGCTTTTCCACTGTCCTGAAAAAAAACATAGGGATGGGGATTTCTGTTCGGCCGCGTCCGGGCTAATTATACCTGTGTCAGAGTGGGTCAAAGTCACGTCACGACCTCGTTTAAATACGGGTCTTACATGTACATTAATCCGCGCCGTCTCGGTGGGGGGGCTTGATATGCCCCCCCTAAGGTTTTCCGCGGATAGGAAAAGAACGGCGCGTGGCAGCGCGCCGAAATTTGGCATACCTATTTCCACATCAATTTGGCATGTTGTGAAACTTTTGAGGGCAAGTCATCTAGAGTCAACGAGCTAGTCAAGGTCAAGTGAGGTCACATCCAGAAAAGTTAAACCAGGCGTCACGCTTTAACGGATAAAGATATTTTAATGAAACTTTCAGCGTTTGCTTATCTTTAGGGATGAAACAAACCGCACCAGATGAATTTTTGATTTTTTCCGTTTTTGATTACTTATTAGTTTTCCATATTTGCCCATTAGTGCTAAAATCGAAGATTCTGACTAAAGTAAGCATTTTTTTTATGGGAGCAAATTGACTTCGAACAACGTTTTTCGGTCCGCTCTACCCATTATAAAATAAAATAACAAAAAAAATTGAAAACTCAAAGTTTTGAATTTTCAAAAAATTAAAATTTTGATTTTTGGGTGGGAAATAAAATGGTTTTGGGGTTGGTTCCTGGCCCTACTCGTCGAGCGCTTTCCGATGCCACCTCTTTTGTTTTCGTGCGACGCTTAGTTTGGAGATTAGAAGGGGGGGGTGAGGATATGACCGGAAAGACGGGGAGGATTAAACATTTTTCATGAACCACATAGGATACAGTCAAACGTAAGACATGTGTGCAGAGATAAATGATCAAAGAAAAATGAAAAATGCAATACGTGACATGATGTCAGGTCTCTAGATCAAATTAACGATGAAACTAGAAAAATTCCTTCTGCAAAACTTTGTTCTCAGTCAATGTTTTGGAACATTAGGAATGTATGTAGTAGCAATTTATGTTTTCTAAAGCGTGCCAGGTTTCAAGTCATTATCGGGTCCAGCCACTGATATATGACCTAAAGCTTCCCGAAGCTGAGGTGTGAGTTGTGTCCAGAATAGTGAGTTGAACTGTGCAAGCATTGACTGATTGGAAAGCACACTCTGCTAGCTGCATCACGGCACTCCGTGCCTCGTGGCCACGGAATGGCTCACAAGGGACCAATTTTGCAGAGTGCAGCGAACCTTTCGGGCAAAATGTGATTTATTCCCTAGTTGAGCTGTTCACTTACCCGTCGGTGGTCACACGGGTACCAGGTACTTTTCTTCTTGATCTTTTCACTTCGACTGACAGCAGGCATGATTGTTCTCCTCGATAGTTTCTTCAGAGAAGATACCGTATCTGTTCGGCGCTACAAAGCATAAACCCAACTCCTCAGCCTCAAGATAACACGACTGTTGGCATGAAATACGAAACAGCTTTCAAAATATCGGCGTTTTATATTTGCAACAAACATTTATCTTCACATAAGGATAATATACTGGTAGTGTAACAACTCAATATTACACCAATCATCATTCACCATGAGCAGACACGTGTTCACAACAGTCAACAATGTCGTGCAGTTCCCAGCAGCATTGCCGGCCCTTATTCAATACGCGTGGGGTCATTTGGTAACATTTGGAAACATTTGGTACCATTCACACCGACAATCAGTTGCACTGCATGTAAGTTACAGAACAAATCACCCAGAACATGACAGCAACTTCATAGCGAACATGCAGCCCGCGTTGTCGCCGAGAACGCCCACGTGCGTGTTGTACGTTGAGCTGCTGTGATGGCTTTCGTATTCTATCATACATGGTTGATGCTTCACATTGTTTGTGGTGCGTCTTTGCCCCTCAGTGGTTAAATTTTCCCATGCCTAGTGGATTAAATATGGGACCCAATGTAATCACCCCCATGCTAAGCAGTTTCGTAGCCAATACACACATCCCCCTCAATGAATTCACAAAACATGGGCCGTGCTATCACGGTTATCTACCCGGTATAACCGTCCTCAGTTTCCATGTAGCACAATAGCATGGCGCCAACTGTTCGGCACCCATCATGGCATGGAATCAGGGTGCTTTCTGTCCGTTTCAGCTGGTCGCGAAACTACACAGCACCGTAAGTTCGTGACAGAAATGCACTGGCTATACACATCAGGTCACATGTCCTTCACCACATCTGCCCGGCCCGACGGTGGCCCACCTGGTGACGACCCGCTCAACTTCCAGTGTCAACGGCGCCAGCGTGTCCTTCACGTCACGTCCGCATCGCGAACGGAAAGTTGCCGCGAAACCAGAGCGTCCAAGAAGGCGCTGACTAAACTGATGCCGATACAGAACAGCCACAGCTGACCCGGATGACCTGCTGGGTGGCCTGCACTGACCCCGTCCTGCATCGCCGCATGATGTTCACCTGAAAGAGAGGCAGGCAAGCATAAGAGGGGAGTTAGCCTGTGCATTTATTGCAAAGTGCGCGCAGTCACTCACTGTTAATGACCCAGCCCTCTTGAGATGTCTGTTGCATGCTTCCGGTGTCGATGCAACAGCACAAGTCCCGGTTGCTGTAGTGCCAAAGCGTAAATGCATGCGTAGGCAAATGCGTAGCGTAGGCAAAGCGTAAATGCATGCGTATGGTGCAATGGGCAGGAGCCCATTGCACCATATTCGCAAATGCATTTCTCTGCCATTTTATTCTATTGGTCTATTGCTCTTTGGGTGTGTTTTTCTGATGGTAGGACGGGGGTATATTTCCGACAAATATATTTTGTTTTCTACTTGTAAGCCTAATTCCAAACGAATGCCGTCGGGTTCATCTATGCTCGGTCACAGGAAGCACGAGCAACCAAACTCTGGAGAATCAACCAACACGTCGATCGACAGTACAACAATGACAACCTGGGATGTACAAATGATAACAATCTATGTATTGACAACCATGATTGCAGCGCGGGGAGCATAGATGCTATTCACAGGCAAGTCAGTTGCGCTATAATGTTTTTTTCAGACGAATTACCTATGCGCTTGAAAGATATACCATATGCATACGCCTATGCGCATGTACACCTAACTCGGTAGGTGAGCAATGCCGGTGTTAGTTTGGTGTGTCTGAAATATTGCTCTCCGAGACGCTGGTATGAAGATGGATATACGTCTGCCCAGTTTGTAAACATTCAAGTGCTGTGCCGGTGCTCAGTGTTGGACAATATTGCACTTTTGGTTTCGACCTTCCCACTGGCAGTGTTGTGGACCGCGGCGGTATGTGGCGTGAACTACGCCTCAGTTGTCGCCGGCGGGTGCCGTCCTCTCCTCATCTGTGTCGCATTACGGCGGTAAATGGTGTGAACTGCGCCTCAGGCGGGTAGTACCTTCTCCTCATCTGTGTCGCATTACGGCGGTAAATGGTGTGAACTGCGCCTCAGGCGGGTAGTACCTTCTCTCAGCTGTGTCGCATTACGGCGGTAAATGGTGTGAACTGCGCCTCAGGCGGGTAGTACCTTCTCCTCATCTGTGTCGCATTACGGCGGTAAATGGTGTGAACTGCGCCTCAGGCGGGTAGTACCTTCTCCTCAGCTGTGTCGCATTACGGCGGTAAATGGTGTGAACTGCGCCTCAGGCGGGTAGTACCTTCTCCTCATCTGTGTCGCATTACGGCGGTAAATGGTGTGAACCCGGGGGCCTCTTTTACGGCGGTAATGGTGTGAACTGCGCCTCAGGCGGGTAGTACCTCTCCTCATCTGTGTCGCATTACGGCGGTAAATGGTGTGAACTGCGCCTCAGGCGGGTAGTACCTTCTCTCACTTGTCGCATTACGGCGGTAAATGGTGTGAACTGCGCCTCGGCGGTGTACCTTTCCTCATCTGTGTGCATTACGGCGGTAAATGGTGTGAACTGCGCCTGGCGGGTGTACCTTTCCTCCTGTGTCGCATTACGGCGGTAAATGGTGTGAACTGCGCCTCAGGCGGGTAGTACCTTCTCCTCATCTGTGTCGCATTACGGCGGTAAATGGTGTGAACTGCGCCTCAGGCGGGTAGTACCTTCTCCTCATCTGTGTCGCATTACGGCGGTAAATGGTGTGAACTGCGCCTCAGGCGGGTAGTACCTTCTCCTCAGCTGTGTCGCATTACGGCGGTAAATGGTGTGAACTGCGCCTCAGGCGGGTAGTACCTTCTCCTCAGCTGTGTCGCATTACGGCGGTAAATGGTGTGAACTGCGCCTCAGGCGGGTAGTACCTTCTCCTCAGCTGTGTCGCATTACGGCGGTAAATGGTGTGAACTGCGCCTCAGGCGGGTAGTACCTTCTCCTCAGCTGTGTCGCATTACGGCGGTAAATGGTGTGAACTGCGCCTCAGGCGGGTAGTACCTTCTCCTCATCTGTGTCGCATTACGGCGGTAAATGGTGTGAACTGCGCCTCAGGCGGGTAGTACCTTCTCCTCAGCTGTGTCGCATTACGGCGGTAAATGGTGTGAACTGCGCCTCAGGCGGGTAGTACCTTCTCCTCAGCTGTGTCGCATTACGGCGGTAAATGGTGTGAACTGCGCCTCAGGCGGGTCGTACCTTCTCCTCATCTGTGTCGCATTACGGCGGTAAATGGTGTGAACTGCGCCTCAGGCGGGTAGTACCTTCTCCTCATCTGTGTCGCATTACGGCGGTAAATGGTGTGAACTGCGCCTCAGGCGGGTAGTACCTTCTCTTCAGATGTGTCGTATGACGTACTCTATAATTATAACGCGGTCGTACCATTGGGATCCTATCCACACCGAAAACAACATCTCCAATTAACGTCGTTACTCACAGGCACCAAAACCAAAGCGACCAAACGAACGCAACTGCTCGCGGAATAGACCTGCATTGCAGTCAATCGGTAACATTAGGAGAAGTGTTATTATCATGGAGTGTCGCACTTGAGTGTTGCTGCCACAGTGCACTGCTCCTCGCGAATGAGAACAGACGCACGGCCCGGACCTGCAGTCGAATAGTTCAGTCACAACAGGCGGCAACTTTACAATATCTATCACATTTGAACACACGACAGACGTGTGCCTTGAATGCGGAAACGTCGGGATGGCTATAAGAACTTTGGTCACGTAACGTTGTTTTCTGTAAGGCCATGTTCAGTTCCAGAGACTGGATTTCTTGAAAATGCCTTTCCCAGATTCAACGACGTGAAAAAGCACCCTATGTGTGATGAATCAAAGCAAGCTCATTGAGAATAATTCAGCTGCTTGCGTATGCAGCTGCAATCAAAATAGCAATCACAGCAAAGTAGCCATAGCAAGCAATCAAAATATAATAGTGCATAGGAAGGTTTACCAATGCACAATGCAAGCACATTGTTCGCAACATGCAAATCGTGGAAAGGGAAGCCCAGGTGAATTGGGCTGCAACTCAGGAAACTGTTAAAATTCTGTATCGCCATGCCGTTAATGATTTCAGAAAAGGATTTCAAGCATTCTTCCTGCGGGCGTAATGCGTTGTCGGGTATTAAGCACCATTAGGACGGCAAAAAGAGCATCAGGCGCTTTAACATGTATTCGAGCGCTCTTGGTTTCGGAAGGCCATATTTCACTACATCTGTTTTTGTTTTTCCTTCCGAGAACTTATCTGTCTGACACCACGACGCCGCAATTCCACTTTCAAGCGCCGGGTAAATAAAGTGTGTTCATCCAATCTTTCCTTCAATGTTATTCATTGCTCTTAGGTGGGATGCAATTTGTCTACTGGATAGCGCGATGAAGTACATCTATGATTAATTATCCACTCCAAGATGACTGGAGTCAACTAGTTTTTCACCATTGATAATATGAAATATGACGCGTGGCGTCATATTTCGCACCGTTGGCGCTGTTTTCATGTAGATGTGATGGCTGGTGGACCTGGCGCGGCTGGTTCGTTAATCGCATGCAATTCAATACACCAATGACACATTAAACGGGAACTGTGATAAAGACGGTCCTCTGATTTTTTGTTCCTCGCGCCATTTCAGTTGAGAGCTCATTGACGACGCAGTTGGTCCACACCACTCTGAGGTGCGTTCTAGGGCAGAGTGTGGGATTTTAACCTAATAAAAATACGCAGTTGTTGTTGAAATGAAGTCTACTCAGCTGATACGAAGCATTTTCGCAATTGCCGCATGCAATTTTGTTATTAGAAGTCAATTCAAAATAAGTTACACATTGAAATAACATAACCCAATGACACGAGGCTGTATCTGACGTTGGGTATGTCGCTTGTCAAGTGGGGAAATGAAAACTAAAAGTTCTGTTCCTATATTTAGGTTCATCTTCCAGAAACTAGACACTACACTTGCCGGGAGACGATAACTGAGCAAGTCAGAAAGCAAAGTGAAGATCACGCAGAATGCAGGGGCCATCCTACATAACGTACAGTGGGACACCCGTCCACATCGACTTCCACACTCCCCCATCAATCCTACCCTTTGCCGTATTCCCGAGCAAAAGTGAGCGACTTCAGCCCCATCCCAATATGTTTTGGCCTGCATTTTCCGAAGAAGTTTTCTCAATCTTTGTTCAAAGCAAGGGTTTTGCGGCTGCACTTCTCGTGTCTACACAGGTAGCCGTGTTGACTCAGCCGTCGGTCTGAGCTGCACTTCTCGCGTCTACACAGGTAGCCATGTTGACTCAGCCGTCGGTGTGGGCTGCACTTTTCATGTTTACACAGGTAGCCGTGGGGACCTAGCCGTCGGTTTCGGCTGCACTTCTCGTGTCTACACAGGCAGCCGTATGGACTCAGCCGCCGGTCTGGGCTGCACTTCTCGTGTCTACACAGGTAGCCGTGTGGACTCAGCCGCCGGTCTGGGCTGCACTTCTCGTGTCTGCACAGGTAGCCGTGTGGACTCAGCCGCCGGTTTCGGCTACACTTCTCGTGTCTACACAGGTAGCCGTGTGGACTCAGCCGCCGGTCTGGGCTGCACTTCTCGTGTCTACACAGGTAGCCGTGTGGACTCAGCCGCCGGTCTGGGCTGCACTTCTCTTGTCTACACAGGTAGCCGTGTGGACTCAGCCGCCGGTCTGGGCTGCACTCTGCGTCTGATTCGGTATACTTGGCAACTGGCGTCATTGGTTACGTAATCTGGAAAAATTTAGTGTACTAATGATATAGGCGCATTGTTATGTGCTAGCAAGGAAATACATCAATATAAAACTACGCTCGCACCTACTTACAGACTGCTCTTTATTACTGAATGCGGAAGATTGCTACCTGAGCCATCTGCTACATGTCAGTCGTGCTGCGCACCAGCAGTGTGTGAGTGCGCAGCCTCCCTGACCTCTGGTCGCACCATGCTGGGAGCACGAGGGCCGCTGATTGGCTGGGCGCGAGTTACAGTTCGCCGGTCATGTCATGTCACGTGATGATATACGTCTTTGTCGTTTTTGTGTATTTAATTTAGCCGTTGTTCTGCAAGTGTTGAGCTTATTGTGTCTTGAATGTAAAGGGTAGCTTGCGTGGCTGTGCTTTGAATATACCCGGTATAATTTTGTAGACACGAATTTAGTATTTAAAATAGTGCGCGGCGTACCAACATTGTTACGCGGCCACACACCGGGCCGCATGCCTGTTGGCGAAGGAGATTCAGATTAGAGGTCGCTGTGAAAGGGGCGCGGCGAATAAGTTTCTGACTGCACGTGGCTGCGGAAGTGGCGCGGCGGTGGAGTTTCGGACTGGACGTGGCTGCGGAAGGGGCGCGGCGGTGGAGTTTCGGACTGGACGTGGCTACGGAAGGGGCGCGGCGGTGGAGTTTCGGACTGGACGTGGCTGCGGAAGGGGCGCGGCGATGGAGTTTCGGACTGGACGTGGCTACGGAAGGGGCGCGGCGGTGGAGTTTCGGACTGGACGTGGCTGCGGAAGGGGCGCGGTGGTGGAGTTTCGGACTGGACGTGGCTACGGAAGGGGCGCGGCGGTGGAGTTTCGGACTGGACGTGGCTGCGGAAGGGGCGCGGTGGAGTTTCGGACTGGACGTGGCTGCGGAAGGGGCGCGGTGGAGTTTCGGACTGGACGTGGCTGCGGAAGGGGCGCGGCGGTGGAGTTTCGGGCTGGATGTGGCTGCGGAAGGGGCGCGGCGAAGGAGTTTCGGACTGGACGTGGCTGCGGAAGGGGCGCGGTGGAGTTTCGGACTGGACGTGGCTGCGGAAGGGGCGCGGTGGAGTTTCGGACTGGACGTGGCTGCGGAAGGGGCGCGGTGGAGTTTCGGACTGGACGTGGCTGCGGAAGGGGCGCGGTGGAGTTTCGGACTGGACGTGGCTGCGGAAGGGGCGCGGTGGAGTTTCGGACTGGACGTGGCTGCGGAAGGGGCGCGGTGGAGTTTCGGACTGGACGTGGCTGCGGAAGGGGCGCGGTGGAGTTTCGGACTGGACGTGGCTGCGGAAGGGGGGCTGCTGCTCGCTGCAGAGCGCTCGGTTCCACAATACAGCTCTTTCCGCGATGATCGGCTACTGTTGAGGTCAGTCAAGGTGTGAGGCATGGGTCCATTGTCTGTCTGGATTTTCCACGGATGCTCGCTCACGCACCGGATACATCGGATGTCGGCTTTGCTGCAGGCCACCCAGTTGCACATACGATGGCTTGTAAGTGCTTGCAAATGACGCTTTGTAGTTCGTACGGTAAAAAAATAGCCGTCAAATTCAACTTCAGGCTGCACACTTGCTTTAGAATGCATCTTTCGGCGAAAACAATAATCTAAAGTCAATCAAGTTCAATGGTCTCGGTGGACCTTACGAAGGTCGCCACCTTAGCAACCTTGGCCACACGTGGTCATAGAACATTTGAAAGCATGGACTGTGAATTTCTAAGCCCAGTAACAGCGAAAAAAATGCTTTGCTGTATTACTAAGATTAAAGAAGTGCAGCTCCGGAAAAAATACACCAAGCATTATCCAAGATGTTGCAAAAGTTGGTAGCTTAACATGGCCAGACGATTTTTTTAAACCAAAACATATGCAAATGGTGAACTCGTCTCTTGTCATACCGAAAGGCAGCGCGCTTGCGCCGTCTTCTGGTGATCGTAGGGAACGTGGCATCCACTCCCTATGGCAGCTACAAAAATCCACATCTCGACACGCTACCGGTCATCTTAAACTGGTTTCCCCCACAAGCAGTGAAGTTCAACACAGCGATGATAGCTTTACAGCAAAAAAAAGCCGGTCTGAACCTCCTTCTGATCACTCTGATAATAGAACGCCAAAGGCGAACTTCGCTCTCCACCAATGTGCCAAACACCGCCGTTGCACCGAGATACCTCACACCAGCGTGGTTCCTCACTCCGTGGGAGTTTCGACACCTTTATCGGATAGATTCGAATCCAGGAGAGCTCTGGCCTCACACAGCAGGGCCTACTTTATTATGTCAACTGCTGGATATTTACTGTTCTCCTTCAAATATATTGCCTCCACCGTTATTCCATTTTGTCACGCGATTGAAAGGTGTTGAAACGTCTGAGGGCATCTTATCCCTCCCGCTCCAACGGATTTCTCACACTTTTTCGAGATCTTGATCATTGGCACTGTATTCTTTACAATTTGTAAAACGTATGTACTTAAAGATTTAGTTTGTTTTGCAGTGATGTTTCTTTGAAACAGGTCCTCGGCCAGGCATATATCTTGGATTAATTAAGGTGAACGCCCCAAAACCAAAACTTCTGTAGGCTCCAAGTGATCCAACCGAGGGCGGTTTTAGCTATGGAATGGTTTCTCAGATAAATAAGAGTATGCACAGCTAATGTTCCATTGATATGATCAAAGATGCAGCAGCGCCGCACGAACACGTCGCTGCTGTCCGAGTTTGGACCACATTTTCGTTGGAGACTAACATGTGAAACAGGTTGGAAGCCGACCACAGCTCCCACCATCCGACGGGGTCGTTTTCATTCGAAGCCGTTTACCGGCGACGACCGGAAAACGGCACGCGCAGTGTATCAGCGTGACTAATGATGCATTATTTGCAGGATTTTTTTAGTTAAAACAATGGCCATCGCAGGGTGTCAAAACATGACGTTGTTTGTGGAGCGGCGTTTGATGTAGATTTTCCCACTTGAATATTTTGTCAGTATTACTGCAATTAAGGTGCCAATGTGATTGACATTGCATGTCTTTGGATGGTATCATACTATGTAGTCACATTGGTGACCATTTCACGATCAAACAAGGTCACTGGCTTCGGCTACCCCCAGACAGCTTTCGCTACCCCAAAGGAAGACATTCCAGACTGTTGCTACGGCTTGAATTCAAATAATGAACCATTGTTTACCATTGTGAACTGAAAATAAGTAACTTCCAAGCTTTTCCAAACTATTGTATATCGCGCGTGGTGTCGATTTGACCATGCAACCCTGAACTTAGCATGAAAAGAAACTCGCTAATGATCGGAATGACCAGATGTAGTATCTACAGAATGCGTGTGCATATTGAATCCCTTTTTTTAACGGTTTGCAGCATATAATCACAGCCTCCTTTATTGCAATACTTCAAGTGGTAAGCATCATGTATTATTCGATTTTGACGCATATGTTGGTCTTGCTGCAAATCAAGTTTCGGTTTATGCACACAACGCTTCGGTGTATACCTACTTACTTACAATGCGTGGATTTTAGATTCATTTTGAAGTACCAACACTACCGCCAAAGTAAGGGCCAATAGATAGTTCAATGAGAAGTGCATAAGTAATATTTTCCCAGTACTATACGGCATTGACAAAAAAATGTTGGCAAGCAGGACAATAGGATGAGGTCAGACTGTGCGAGTTATGAGACGTGCAGATTTGTAATGTTCTAACTCATGACATCCACTCATTCCAACCACATTTTGCGAAACATGCATTAATCAACACACCTAATTCAACCTTAAGTTAACTCAATCAATGCTAAAATCAAGCCCTTAAGCCGATGTAGAAGCTGTGTTGCCATGAATCCAGCCAGCTCTAGCCTTGTGACGACCACCCATCAACGGCCACTGCCTATGACGTCATGTCACCACGTGACCTGCGCGCCTGGAAGCCGGGCAGCGTCAGTTCCCAGCTGTTCGTCATGCTCAATGGTTTGTATGTAGCATGCATTAAACGGGATGGCTGGGAGACAAGAATGAACGTGGTACCTATACCTGACAATTCGGAAGGCGATGGGGGACTAGAAAGAGTCAAAGGATGAGTTGATGGCAGAGTTAGGCCTCTGATCAAAGAGTTCGTATATTTATCATTCCACGAGAGGAAACAAAGGTGTGCCTATAAATGACCTACCAGTAAAATTGTTGTAAAAAATCGTATCCAAAACAAGTCCAAGGCCAGCACCCGTGTACTGTAGAAGTATCACTCCCCAAAAGCAGAATGTTAAAAGTTAAATCCATAAACGTTAAGATCCTACAAGCAAGCCTTGTGACGACCACCCATCAACGGCCACTGCCTATGACGTCATGTCACCACGTGACCTCACGAGCTCCACTCTCGCTGCTGGATGTTCAGCTGGGGCCCCTGCACTGATTCCAGCGCCAAGCCCAGTCCGAGCACCTGCACCGTGAGCAGCGCGCCGATGGGCCGTTAACTCACCGTTGAGGACGTGCAGGAGCACACTGGCGGACGGCAGGTTGCTGGGGCTGCAAGTGTAGTTGCCGGAATCGGTTTTGATGACGTGGTCTATGACCAGGGTGGCCACGGTGGTGTCGGGCGTGGTGCGCTCGCGCCGCAGCCAGTGGCGCCGACTGGCGGGCGGCATGACCCGCTCCACGTTGTGGTACCAGAAGATGAAGGCCGGCTCCTCGATGCTCTGCGATATAACGCACTGGATGGTGACCGTGCTGCCGGCGTTGACGTGCAGGTCACGGCTGCCGCCCAGGATCGCCACGCCCGGCACTGCAATGACAGTTACGCCGGGTCACCACCAGGGGCGCTGCCGGTCGCCGCAGCGTGGTCGGTTTGTTTGTTGTTTGTTTATTGGGTGGCACTCGACGCACTTTACGCACGATCACGGCTAATGACGCCGCCCACATTGCTTCGCCGGTGGGCCGCGGGATTGGGAAATGTCCCGAGTGGTGCGAGTGTTGAACCCGGAACCTTTGGTATCCAGAGCTCAGCACCTTAACCACTCGGCCACCCCCGACCCAGCATGGTCGGTCGGCAGTGCAGCACGTGTGAACATTCCTGGGGAACTTCAGCGCTGCATGCAAACATTTCGCTCCCCTGTGGGCCCGGCTTCAAATACTCGCTCAACGTTGCCACCCGCGGCACTGACAAATCTAAGATATCGCTAAATGGGGAGTTGGAAAGGCGCCGTTGTACGCGGAGGGGAGACATCGGCTGCAAAATCTGTTGTGCGGGTGTGGTAGGGCGAATACGATCGAGTTTGCCAGACTTTTCTACTCGCCGTCCATTGAAAATCTATTCAGCGGTGGGTGGGGGTTCACTCTATTTCCCCGGAAGGGCGCATTGTCAAACTGGCGAGTCACGCCCATCTCCATCGAGGGCGCTCGAAGGTGCCTCTTTCCTGGTGCTAGGAGGGGGGGTCGCCTCCTTCCCCCTCCTTGGATCCGTCCCTGGCCCACAGTGTGAAAGTGGACCCGCAACATCGAATCTGCTGATCCTTAATAGACAAGGCACATGCGAAGCATGTCACACGCCACTCAGAAAAAGGGAGCTACTCTCCCTTTTCTGGCGGCTGAATACAGTGGACAGAATATAGTGCTGAATATAGCGATAGAACAATGTGAGCCTGAAAACAAAACTTCATGGGGTTGTACGCTACTACTTTATTGGGCGTCATAGTGCTCGCTACGGGAGTAGTTTTCGACTAAATGGAAGCAATCGACATGGCAAAATAATCAGTAGTCGGTTTCGTGTTCACTACTTATCAGATAGTGGTGCGTGACACCTCATGGCGTGTCGCGCAACTAATCCAATCACGCTCCCTCATCAGCTACATGACATCCAAATGCTTCTAGTTGGCTTACGTCCGCGAATTTGGAAGTCCGGGAAACCCACCGCATTCAGTTGGATATGACCCCTTACAATTGACGACTAACTCGCAAAGAGTCTCGTAGCATGTTTCTTATCGATTTTAGCCGCCATACCGCGTCAAATCATAGACAGTGCAGACATGGCAGTCAAATCATCGACAGTGCAGACACGGCGGAGACAAATCATCGACAGTGCAGATACGGCGGAGCCCGAATTGCGCTGCAGACGAGGGGCTCACGGGACCACAAGACAGCAGACGGGTTCCTGTTCCTGTCTGCTCCGTTCCTGTCCCGAAAAACATAAACATCTTGCAGCTGTTGGTTGATAAATAAAGCATTAATATGCTCGTCGGACACAATGGTATCCTAGGATATCCACACTCTCCGAACGCCAATGAGTCTAAAATAAGGTTGGCTTAGCCCGCAAGTCACTGGGAGGAGGGGGTTGTCCATCCCTTGTTTTTCTTCAATAACAGCAAAACCATTGAGGCAGTATCTTGATACTTTCATCAAGATCATCAAATTTACATGTAGGGTATGTTCCGTAAAAGTTGACCTCAAGGTAATATTAGGTCATGTCCTAATGACGTCATCAAGTCGTTCGAAGGCGCTGTTTTTAACGTGTTTTTAACGATGCAGAGATGGAGAGATGGTACGTAGCTTAAAAACGTGTAACGCATCGTACACTGAACCAAAACGGCAATTTGGCATCTTCTTCCCAGATGACATCACTTTACCCGAGCACAAGTCCAGATTGTATAGTTATTGGCATCCAATGCATGCATCGACCAACACCTCAGTTTTATGTTACTCTAATGCTCTTTTATACAGTAAAAAAATGTGCACTCTTGGAATCATTTCCACTTGACATGACAGGTGCGTCATGCCAGGCGTGTTCCATAAGCGTCATGCCAGGTGATACTGACACCCAAAACTGACACCCAAGCATATACGAATGTCTATGCCAGTTTTTTTTAAGATCCCTGGGAAAATGTGTCCCAGAAAATGAATTGCATTGCATACCGAATAGAAACCGCAATTTTACCTCCTTCCCTTGACCCGAGGCCAGAAAGTGTTTCATGGGCAATTTAGGTACAAACTGGATGTATTCAACCATAACTGATATTTCATTACCCTAATGACCTGGTTTACGTTCAAAATATGAGCTCTCGAAAACAGTGAAATATTTTTACTTCGCATGACATGTGACCTCACCGGTGACCTCTAGATAAACAATTTTTGTTATCGATTAATGTTGTGAGGCTATCGATTGTCGTATCAGCGTAATCGATTAATTGGTTGCAAAAATACAAGGGGAGCGTAAAAAGCCCCCCCTCCTTCAGTGACGCTTATGAGTGCAAATGTCCCAGTGACTGTCAGGTTGAACTAGTGGGCTTGTCGAGAACGGGACAGCTGTTTGTGCACTTAATATTCTTCAGAGCGATATTTTTGGCAGCAAAATAACCAGTTCACAAACAAGTTAAATACGGAATTGTGGGCCCTCGACATATTGCACACGTCGTGTGTGGCTCGAATAAGGGCGCTCGACGAGAGAGGGCGAATGGCCGACTATATAACAGGGACGGCTGCACACACTGCATCGGGATCATGTGAACTTCCCGCACCTGTGTTTTCTTGGTAGGCCTTGGATGCGCAAGCTTATTGCTTCCAATTTCAGCGGAGGTTCGGCATTCCAGAAATACGTAGTCGATTTCGATGCAGTGCATTGTAAATGTAAGATTCGTGCTCTATGTCGGTAGAGAAGACTAGCTAAGTTAGAGAAGACCAGCTATTGTGAGACGTACCACCAATTTCTGACAATCCATTAACAACCAACCCGCTTCAGCAAAGCAGATTTACGTTCTTGACAAGATTGGGTTCCTCTGACGAACATTGTGCACGTACCTCACAACTGAACAGACTACCTGAATGGTCGCGAAGTCGTTATGTTGGAAAGTGTGTCACAGTCCCACTGTCTCGCCACCTTTCCGCCCAGTGTACGCTGCACAAACAGTGCGTCATTGCCTACACACCGTCATTGAGCCGGCTGGCCTGCCAGCCCCGGAGCACTCCGATGCAAGTGTCAAAAGCGTGATTGCCGGGCCAGCCGGTCTGAATCCGGTCGGATCGTTCCCTTTGTTTGTGCCAGCTGGCATAGCGCGCTAGTGTTCAGAACAAAAGTGACAGGTTGTTCGAAGAGCACAACATACCGTCCAAATGTACTGATTTGGTGTCATCTGTACATAGTTATATGTCGCCTACTGGGAACATCTGGTCAGCCTGCTGATACGACGGCGGTGCTTCCCAACTAGGTGTCATCTGTACATAGTTATATGTCGCCTACTGGGAACATCTGGTCAGCCTGCTGATACGACGGCGGTGCTTCCCAACTAGGTGTCATCTGTACATAGTTATATGTCGCCTACTGGGAACATCTGGTCAGCCTGCTGATACGACGGCGGTGCTTCCCAACTAGGTGTCATCTGTACATAGTTATATGTCGCCTACTGGGAACATCTGGTCAGCCTGCTGATACGACGGCGGTGCTTCCCAACTAGAATTCAATTATAAATGAAACATAGTACTAAATTCGTTTAAATTCGCTTCTTACTATCTTATCAACGAGTTGACACCCTGGAATACGTTCAAAATGCTGGAAAATTAGAAAACAGATTGTTGACGCCGTACCCCTAGATGGTGGCAGAAGCGGCCTAAATAATTCAGTTGTTTATCATCCGGTGGGCGACCATATTTGTTGTTTTTATTGAAAGCAGATTATGCTACACAATATTGCTTACAATATTGTGGAAGTTGTGGAAATTGCCGTGAAATTGGGCACACTCGAGCGAGACATCAAGTTGTGGGCATTCATGGAAGCTGATCAAAGCCAACGTGACTGTCTTATCGTAGATTAGTAACGTAAATAAATAACGTAAATAGTAACCCCCGAAATCGGTGGCAGACCGTGAGTCCATGCCGATGATCTTGTTCGTAGTAAGCCCGATATAGAGAGTCACTTGTCAGGTCAATGTTGTCATCTGGGCAGTCTTTGAATAGAGGTAAAGCCCATGAGTGGTGTGATGGTGGTGGTACTTCGGTTTTTACGACGCACCCAACTGCTGCGTCATAGTGTTACGACTCCCAATGCAGGTGTCAATCAGAAGGTCAGATATTACAACAATCGTCCATTAGGACTGAGGGCATTGGCTCGCACAGCGACTTTGGCCCGACACAAAATCAAACAGCTTAAATCGGGCGAACGCTTCGAGGCGTTGTTCGGCTGCAGGGAAGAGCATTATGGAATCCCACGAACGCCGCCCATCGAGCCAACCCACGAGGCACATGCGCCAATGCGGTGCACTCTAGCTCCACTCACCATACTGTATTCGTAGTTTGCGAAATCGGGAAATTTGCATGATGTAAATATGATTTCAGAGCGTATCCACCCTATTACTGTAGGGGGATGGGGCTTAATCGGCTGCCTCATTATGATATCATGAAGGCGTGCCTATTGTGCATTCATTGAACACAATATATAGACATTCTAGAGGCGGTTCCAATGAGACGAAATTGCGGGGGGGAGCCTTGATATTATCAATATTTCCTAAAAATGGCAATTGTAAAACACATTCCCAATTTAGTTTCCGAATCTTGCATTGATGTACCTACTGAGAACATCATATGTCCTATTTTGACCGGAAGCGAATATGGCACATTTTTAGGCATGCCGAGTCATTTTGTGCAATTCATTGATCATGCTAATCAACACGTGCACATCGACTGAATCATAGAGTGGACCGTGATGGCATGTGTTGCATTTCCATAGACTCGCATCCTAGGCCCGCCTACGATGCCAGTTGTGAGTGGCCACTGTTCAACATGGCCAGGTTATGTTGAACAGTGCTTAAAAGTCAAGTACATTTGAAATCTGAGTTAGCTGATGTGGACTTGGTATGTTGGCTACATGTAGCTTTTTATCCAGTTTTGCTACCAATTTTTACCTGGGGTCGCCTATGCTTATCACCACAACCGCCGTCGGCTGAACAGGCAGACGAGATGCTCTCAGTAGGCGACCTATAGCTATGTAAATTAACTTTTAAAAAAAAAAATAGGTACATGGCTGAAGATTCTGCCTGTTAGAACATTCGCAAGTGACGGCGGGAGTCATCTGAAAGCGGGGGAAGTTTGGGTGAGTGCTGGAAATGCACACCCACACACATATCGCCCTAAAAGGTAGTGTGCATATATGAATGTCAATATCGTATGTATGGAGTATCATATTGAGGAATACTGACACCTCGCATGGCGGTACTTTTCGACATATTGTGATCTCCCCTCCAGGGTGTCGATTTTTCGTCAACAATGAGAGACTCCCCCAGTGGCTAAAGCTGTTCGTTCCTCCTGCTTCTTCGTTTAATATAACGAAGAATGGCTCTTAGATGCTCCTGGGTTTTAGATATTGTGTGTAAATAAAATATATATACGACCTTCAATATACCAAGAGGTGCTGAGTTGACATCAAAAGTAACGATAAAGGTTATACTTTATTGCTCAACGTTTCGGCCAGGGGCCATCGTCAGGAGTGATGAAAAAAGCTCAAGCTTAAAAATTGAAAAAATCACGCGGGGAAAAAAGCGTGCACAAAGACACGTGGAATGCAGAAAAGCCTCCTCAGTGGTGCAGACACTCACAGAAACTACAAACCAGAAACAAACTATGTCAAGAAGGAATCCTCTGAGGAAGCCCAAGCCGATGGTCCATATACATATCGATGCATAACACTGACGCACACATATAGACATATATTGTGTGTAAATATAATATATATACGACCTTCAATATACCAGGAGGTGCTGAGTTGACATCAAAAGTAACGTTAAAGGTTATACTTTATTGCTCAACGTTTCGGCCAGGGGCCATCGTCACTCGTCACTCGTCACTCCTGACGTCACTTTTCGGCCAGGGGCCATCATCACTCTTGACGATGGCCCCTGGCCGAAACGTTAAGCAATAAAGTATAACCTTTAACGTTACTTTTGATGTCAACTCAGCACCTCCTGGTATATTGAAGGTCGTATATATATTTTATTTACACACAATGTCTAAAACCCAGGAGCATCTAAGAGCCATTCTTCGTTATATTATATAGACATATATCCAATATAACGCGTAATACATAGTATATATAATTTATGTTTATGTAATTGTATGTGATATACCAAGACGTCGCTTGCCTGTTTAGTTGCGGCCGTGGATTACGTATATGTAGAGATTCGAGGACCTTCAGATCAGCGTTGTCCCTGGCTGTTGCTAGAATTTCTACTTTGAAGTTTGTGTTAGTGTCGCTGTGTTCCATGTTAGAATGTTTGTCGATCATGTGTTCGCCTAAAGGTGTGTATGCTCTCCGAAGTCTGGCATCTCCCGAGTGCTCATTGTACCTATCCCTGGTGCTACGTTTGGTTTCACCGACATAAAATGTTTCAAGACAGCGATTGCACGTTATTTTGTAAACTACGTTTTTACGTGTGCATCTACCTTTGAGCCCGTTGATACAGGTGTGGCACGTTCTCCTACCAGCAGGGCATGGCGGCATTTCCAGGGCTGAGCGGATCAGGTAAGATTTCAGCGTAGGTCCGCTAGTCCAGGCTACCCTAACATGGTTTAGATGAGACGAACGGATGGCTGCGTTTACCTGTCGACATAGTTGGTCATCGACAAAAGGAAGTCTCATGTAAACATAGTTGGGATTGCTCGATGCCGACGTTGCCCACCTATCCTACTACTGTTGTGAGGGTGAACAGCACGAGCGGCGGAGTGTACCCGATGTGCTGGGTATCCGTTTTCCAGGAAAAGAGTCGTCATCTTCGCAAGGCTCCGCTCGCATGAAATAGTATCGGAGGAGACTCGTGCTGCTCTCCTCATTTTCTGCATTCCACGTGTCTTTTTGCACGCTTTTTTCCCGCGTGATTTTTGCAATTTTTTAAGCTTGAGCTTTTTTTATCACTCCTGACGATGGCCCCTGGCCGAAACGTTGAGCAATAAAGTATAACCTTTATCGTTACTTTTGATGTCAACTCAGCACCTCCTGGTATATTGAAGGTCGTATATATATTTGATTTACACATCCTGCCCCGATCATCAGCTCCCGATCGCAAATTCCCAGTCACGAGGATGTTCTGGCTTGCAACTATGAATATGCTGTCTAATATTGCATTGGATATTATAGATGCAAATATGTAATGACGGCAAGTAAGTATAAGTCTTGTCGTCCTCATTTTCAATTCAATGCAGAAAAAATTGAACGTATTGTCTTCTCTTTTCGTAATTGCTGTAATACTTCTGGAAATACTCAATTATTCCAAATATCGTAACATGGCATTGCTCATCTCGCTTATATTAATACAAAAAGGAAAAGTTTATTTCCATTTCGCGGTCATCATCAATCATCTCAGAAGAAGGAAAAAATGGAACCCAATAAAACTGCCCAACCGTCCGAAGGCAACTAGTGAGGAAGGGACGAAAATGTTGGACACGGCACGGCCAGTGTGTGGCACACGCTCCATTGTGCGCTGATACCCATAGGTGTAGGTTTCTGCAAATAATTGGAGGGCATAATACATGAAGGGGGTCCCATGTCAAAAGTTCAACTTATTGGGTGCCAAAGCCAACATTGGGGGCAAGTGCCCTCCCAAGAGAATACCAAGCTACGCCCCTGCCGACACCCCATTGACACAGCATGGCGTCTCGGATTGTCGGTGGGAGAAAAACAGAGCTGCGTGACATATTGGCGGCCGGCTCGGTCGTGTCGTGCGCCACGCCCGGAACGGCCAGGCAGGTGGCAGCGGGCGAAAGACGGCCACGTCGGCCGGCCGACGGGACACGGTTCCGGGTGATCGCGCCAAAACCGGGCGCGGCCCGTCCGAGGCTGGCTCAGAGCGAGTTTCGCGATAATCTACCGCCGCCCATTGGTTTAACATGCAAATCGACTTTTTTGGCGTCGGAATTCTGCTAATTTCAGTGCGCCGGATGAGCGCGCGAAAGCTCGCTGGCTACTGGACGGATCGCTGGCCCCTGGACGGATCACCGGCCACTGGACGGATCACCGGCTACTGGACGAATCGCTGGTTACTGGACGGATCGCCGGCTACCGGACGGATCGCTGACCACAGGACGGATCGCTGACCACTGGACGGATCACCGGCCACTGGACGGATCACCGGCCACTGGACGGATCACCGGCCACTGGACGGATCACCGGCCACTGGACGGATCATCGGCCACTGGACGGATCACCGGCCACTGGACGGATCACCGGCCACTGGACGGATCGACGGTCACTGGACGGATCGCTGGCCACCGGACGGATCGCCGCGAAACAAACGCTGCGGTCTAACCATGGCAATAAAATTTAATTTAATTTAATGTGCTCACCGGTGCAATCGTTTTTGATACACGTGTCACACGCCACCCCTGGTCGAGTGCAAACAGAAGACGACCTTTTCCGCATCCTTCATGATTGGGTTTGGTTCTGGAAAACTGATGAAGATGTCGAAAAGCCGTCGCGTGCACCGGCGGAGTCCATGTACCGGCTACATTTTCCAAATTGACCACTGCCACCTACCATGTACCGGCGCTTGGGTGGTGCTACCCAGTCATCTCAATTTTGGTTCACTGAGAAGTACTTTCTTTTTTCCGCATGAAATGCGTTTTTGAGTTGTGGTGCTTTGTCATGCAGTTGTAGTACACCTACCAAGTCCTTGCCCCCGTTTGATTTAGTGCCGCTACTCTCCTTAGAGCCGTTCTCTGTAGTGCCCTCCTAGTCCTCTGGCTTTCTGTGTACTCTGCCCTGATCAGTTTCCTGCCCTATTTACTGT
Source organism: Ashinkailepas kermadecensis (assembly GCA_034440615.1). NCBI lineage: Eukaryota > Metazoa > Arthropoda > Thecostraca > Neolepadidae > Ashinkailepas > Ashinkailepas kermadecensis. Next base: position 690,385 of record JAOTOM010005180.1, read on the forward strand.
TCTGCCCTCCAGCTGAATTTAGTGCCCTGACCTTCCCAGAGCCCTGTCCTGGTTAGCGTTCTGCCCTCCAGTCCAACTTAGTGCCCTGTCCTTCCTAGAGCCCTGTCCTGGTTAGCGTTCTGCCCTCCAGCCCAACTTAGTGCCCTGTCCTTCCCAGAGCCCTGTCCTGGTTAGCGTTCTGCCCTCCAGTCAAACTTAGTGTCCTGTCCTTCCCAGAGCCTTGCCTTGGTTAGCGTTCTGCCCTCCAGCCCAACTTAGTGCCCTGTCCTTCCCAGAGCCCTGTCCTGGTTAGCGTTCTGCCCTCCAGTCAAACTTAGTGTCCTGTCCTTCCCAGAGCCTTGCCTTGGTTAGCGTTCTGCCCTCCAGCCCAACTTAGTGCCCTGTCCTTCCCAGAGCCCTGTCCTGGTTAGCGTTCTGCCCTCCAGCACAACTTAGTGCCCTGTCCTTCCCGGAGCCTTGCCTTGGTTAGCGATCTGCCCTCCAGCTGAACTTAGTGTGCTGTCCTTCCCAGAGCCCTGTCCTGGTTAGTCTCCTGCCCTTCCTCCCTGGGTACCCTGCCCTCCTTTCCTGAATGTTCTTCCCTACTCAGTGCCCTGTCCTGATAAGTGCCCTGTCCTCCTAAATGCTCCGTCCACCTTGATGCTCTGTCATTGTATTGCACTGCCCTCGCTGTATGACATATGCAGAATCGACGTGCCACTAAACTACAAGTGTCCTTCCCTTCTGAGTGTCCCACATTCTTGAATGCTTTCCGTTGTGCCCGGTCCTTATAATATCTTACTCTACGTATTAACCTGTCCTTAGTGCCCTGTCCCCTTGAGTGCCTTGCCCTTCAGATAGCCCTTCGCAGTGTTCTACCCGCTTTTAGGTCCTTCTAAGCGCCATGCTGAGTTCCCTGCTCCCCTTGGAGTTATACCCTCTTGGGTATCCTGAGTGTCCTTCCATCTTCAATGTCCTCCTAGGTGTCATACTGAGTGACCTGCCTTTCTGGGTGCAGTACTTCGCCTAGATATCTGCCCTGCTTATTGCATTAGTCTCGTATAATGCACTGCCCTATTTGTGTCATATATCGTTGTGCCACTCTCGCACTACTGCCCTGCCTTACTTATCGCCCATCCTATGTGTCGGTTCTCCTCAATGCCCTGCACTCATCAGTGTCCTGCCCTTTATGGCGCTCTATCTCCTTATTGCCCTCGTGGATGTCCATGCTAGCCAAGTGTTCTGTTATGCTTAGTGTCCTATATCCTACCCTCTTGAATCATTGACACACCTTAGTACCCCAGCCCATTTAGTGCTAGGTTCTCCTGAGTTTTGTCTTTGGCCCCCTACCAGTTTTAATGGCCTCAGTGCCGTATTCTCTTTAGTGCCTTCCTGCGTGACCTGCTGAGATCCTTGTCCCCAATGTCATCGGCCCTGCTTAGCGCCCGCCTGGGTGCTCCACCCTCCTTGAAGCCCTTCTAAGCGTTCTAAGACTCAGTGTCCTCACCCGATTAATTATCTGCTGTGCTTAGTGCTCTGTCCTCCTTACTGCCATGTCATACTAAGTGTTCTGCACTCAACCTGCACTCAATGCCCCGTGCAGCGCCGCTGCTGCTGAATCTCCAGCGCGCTGCCTGTTGGCCTGTCCTACGTCTCCTCGCACCACCCTCAACCCCCGTGCAGCGCCGCTGCTGCTGAATCTCCAGCGCGCTGCCTGTTGGCCTGTCCCACGTCTCCTCGCACCACCCTCAACGGCAATTGTGGTCTCACCCAGCTACGATTTTAATGGAGCCGTGTTTCGAAATACTCCTTAGTTTCCTACGCCATGATCGATGTCACCCAGTTGACATTTTCACCTACCTCCCACATTGACTTTTAAAAATTAGTCCTTATATGTCAGTTTTCCTGTACAGTGAGTCAAGGAAAGTACGATTTGGATTAAGTTTTTTGCATAATTTAGTGCAGTTTATTGATGTATAAGCTTTGCAAATGGAAAGACCCGCTATTCAGAGATGTACGATGATTCCAAAGTATGTGATAATAACACGCTATAGAATGCCTATAACACATTTTCCTGTAAATGCCTATAAACAACGTAGGGCCATGATATAATGTTATGATATGTAATGGGCGTCCCTGTTTGTGTTCATATATACCAGAACATTTCCAATATAAAATGGCCATATCGAGATTTTTTGGCAGACAGATGCCCCTCCAAATGTAAAAGTTGTATTTTTCGTCAAGTGCATGTGCCATTTTCCTTGGGTGCAAGTGCCTTTTTAACGGGACAAATTCCCTTCCCCTGAAGTGTTGCTCAGTGAAAAATCGAAAACAAATATTCCCCGGCTGTGGCACTATTTTGGAGTAAAAAACGACATCCCAAATGTTTATCCCCAATAGCCCCGATCGCTGCGATGTCTACAGTACCATTTATAATCCACCATGTACCATGTCTGCATACCCAGCCCCGCATCGGGTTACCGCGACACTCTGGTCGCGTGTAACACACTATTTTCTGTTATGTTGTTAGCGCTCTCCTTTTACAAACACTTGGGAGGTCGCAACTCGTGCACTTGGAGAGTGGCAAAATGATGTGCACGGGCAAGGGTTAATAATACATTTGTTGTCCTAGCAACCGTTGCCAAATGACTCCACCGAGAGCATATCTACGGCACTGTGAAAAGAAGCCGAGAGCTGAAGCTGAAACCAAACCGGTGCCAAGGCACGTCGTGCATGCCGTCTGCTTCTTCAGAAGTTCGCCTTCGCATTCCCCGAGGTGGCCTCACGCGCCGCTTGTATGAGGGCGGGGCAACTTAGCTGCCATACAGCGGCGCCAGTGCAGCGCCTACGACTTTACAGTCCGACTGGCTGCACATTCTGCCAATTACTGGTGTTGACTCCGGTCGAGTGGTCGCCAACCTGGCCGTGCCGTGCCGTGCGTCGTCGATGCTGCGTCGGGGCCTTGCGTGGCGCGAGACGCCCCTCGCCCAATTAGTTGGCTTTGAGTAAACGGAGCGGCGGTCTCCGAATGTGACATTTGCACAGTGTCGCTGTCCTGCACTCACAGATCAGCTGACCTCTGCCGGCATGAATGATGCATGCGCTGATGTCGGTACCTCAACGCCGGCGTTTTAATCACGTGAAGCCCACCGTTGTCAGGCTAAATAGGGCACTGGACACATGCTATTCGCTTACGTTACCGCAGGCAACATTCGCTTGAATTATACTTGCATCCGAAAACGCTCCAGCAAATTTGGGGACATGAAGCAAGGGCCTGGTCGGAAATGCGCAGCATGATTTTCGACCCGTGTCATGCAAATATGAATTTGAATCAGGTGAACTGTGATGAATCCATAAGCATCATATCCTCATCCAAAATGATGGCGCATTTATATTTTTATTTCAGGGCACATATCATAAAATTGGATAGCACTTTTCGATATTTCCGTGGATAAAAATGATGGCTGGGCGCAGCACATTCAGTCTTCTTCCCTTGGCTCAGCCGTTATCCAGATATTTGAGATGCATGAACATGAATCCACTAGGCCAACGATAAAGTACGGTAAAACGTACCCACTATGCTCTCCACGTGCACATGAATGTATCAAAATGTATGTTGACGAAAGCATACCAGAGCATAACAAGCCGGGTTTAAAAACACCGACTTGCATGAGTGTCTGACGAGCTAGGTCCCGGAGTTGTTTGATCAACTTGACGTAGCTACGTCGGCAAAAACACTAGAGTAAAGTGCACGTTCTCACGGAATCATTTTGTCACGACATCCCGCAGGAAAACTGGCGTAAGCCTGCATCACGATGCAACATGGGCCAACTGCGCTGGTTATAATAAGCCTGTAACATAAGCCTGCATCACGATGCAACATGGGCCAACTGCGCTGGTTATAATAAGCCTGTAACATAAGCCTGCATCACGATGCAACATGGGCCAACTGTGCTGGTTATAATAAGCCCGTAACGTAAGCCTGCATCACGATGCAACATGGGCCAACTGCGCTGGTTATAATAAGCCTGTAACATAAGCCTGCATCACGATGCAACATGGGCCAACTGCACTGGTTATAATAAGCCCGTAACATAAGCCTGCATCACGATGCAACATGGGCCAACCGCGCTGGTTATAATAAGCCCGTAACATAAGCCTGCATCACGATGCAACATGGGCCAACCGCGCTGGTTATAATAAGCCTGTAACATAAGCCTGCATCACGATGCAACATGGGCCAACTGCACTGGTTATAATAAGCCTGTAACATAAGCCTGCATCACGATGCAACATGGGCCAACTGCGCTGGTTATAATAAGCCTGTAACATAAGCCTGCATCACGATGCAACATGGGCCACCTGCGCTGGTTATAATAAGCCTGTAACATAAGCCCGCATCACGATGTAACATGGGCCAACTGCGCTGGTTATAATAAGCCTGTAACATAAGCCTGCATCACGATGCAACATGGGCCAACTGCGCTGGTTATAATAAGCCTGTAACATAAGCCTGCATCACGATGTGACATGGGCCAACTGCGCTGGTTATAATAAGCCTGGACATAAGCCTGCATCAAGATGTAACATGGGCCAACTGCGCTGGTTATAATAAGCCTGTAACATAAGCCTGTAACATGAGCCTGCATCACGATGTAACATGGGCCAACTGCACTGGTTATAATAAGCCTGTAACATAAGCCTGCATCACGATGTAACATGGGCCAACTGCGCTGGTTATAATAAGCCTGTAACATATGCCTGCATCACGATGTAACATGGGCCAACTGCGCTGGTTATAATAAGCCTGTAACATAAGCCTGCATCACGATGTAACATGGACCAACTGCGCTGGTTATAATTCCACGATATGCTTTGTGTTCGTGGAGGTGGCGGCCCACTCCAACCGCCCCACTTCCTGTTAACGTTATAAGACATGAACGGACACGGAGTAGGAGCGCACCCAAGAAATGCTGGGGGCGGGGTGCAGGGGTCAAGGGGACGTCAATAAATTGCATAACGCTCACTTCCTGATACCGATGTCGCACAATTGGAACCATAAAGCCTACGGGAGCATAACACTCTGGTATACTCCCTGTCCCCATTGAGAATGGCTCCAGTATACCTACACTTGTTTGGATGGGCAATGACTTCCAAAGGAATCAGTATGCCCCAGAACTTTTAATGGTCACACAACACTTAGCCTATTCAAGAGGTTCTGGTGGAATGCATCGTTACTGCTTGGCAATGTAGCTAACACGACCATAGCCCATCAGAAGGAGGATTTATATCACATAGCACGTTGGATGGCTGGGAATAAGTATACTAAGCGTATATGCCACAAACACCCCTGTCGGGCTAAACAAGGTGCATGATGGCAAATAATTATTGACTGTTTTTAGTCCACTAAAAATAAACATGCAGGAATTCACGACTAAATTCTACCAAGTTTGCAAAAATATTTGAAAAACTGCGCTGATAAATGCTACGTTCTGGAGAAACCAGCGGTGCTTTGGGCCTTTGGATATATATTGGGCTAAGGAACAGTTAGTGCGGTTCAATTAATTTATTTGGGGATCTAAGAGTACATTTGGGCTCATTTGAACATTGGGCTTCTTAAACATTGTACGCTTTCTTGAACCTTTTAGCGATGACGCTAAAAGGTTAAAAGGTAAAAGATAAAGACGCTAAAGACGCTAAAAGGTAAAAGATGACGCTTTTCTTTTAGCGATGACACCAAGTGCGGATATATTCACGAACCCGCTGAATGCATTTAAGACCCAGGTGGTTAGATACTGTGCTGCGTCACACGCTCACATCTGAGCCGCGGAGCCATCGGGCATCGATGCAGTTCTGACAGCCGTTTACCTGTTTGAACTGAAAACTGTTCACCTGTTCTGTTTACGTTTTTTTAGCTAATGACTTCTCCTGTAAAGGGCACAATATGCTGTTGGAGATTGTGGACAATAAACAATAAACAATAAACAACCTAATCTCTTGAACCGAACATTGTATCTTTATGATGTATAGCCATAACATTGCATATGCATGCTGAATGCCCATAGCATTGCATCTGTATGATGCACACCCATGGCATTGTATCTGCATGATTACAGCCATGATATTGTATATATATGATGAATGCCTATAGCATTGTATCTGTATGATGTACACCCATAGCATTATATATGCATGATGTATACCCATAGCATTATATATGCATGATGTATACCCACAGCATTGTATCAGTATGATGTACGCGCAATGACGTTATTTTGTTGAAACCTAAGTCACTTATTGTATTCTGATTTTCCTTCTATATTTCAGATATGGTATTCCTCCTATTCCATGACCTGGCCAAAAGGCACGTGATCAAGCCATGGCACTGCGATATGAGACTACTTCCCTGGAATGTAATAGTTTCGTCCAAAAAGCAGTAATGAGAGTTCAGGGCCACCAAATTATATAGACATAAGACAAGGTCGAGAAAGATCATCCAGTGCTGCACAAGGCTCCTGACCACTGAGCCACATATTTTTCCACTGAGGTTTTCTTGTATGGGTCACAGCTTTAGTTTCATTTTTAAAGTATTGCTAGTCCAATCTAGTGATATCTCATGCGCAGATGTCGGTCTGGATCCGCCAGTTCGTCTGTGTGTACATGTGGTGTACATGTACGCGTACATGTGCATTTACATATAAGCATACATCTACATGTCCATGTACTTGTGCACATGCGTATTCGTGTACGTGTGCGCATGCTTGTACGTGCATGTGTACGCGAGAATGTACGTGTACGCGTGCGTGTCCGTGTATGTGTACGTATACGCGTGCTTGTACGTGTACGTGTACGTGTGTGCACGCTTTGCATCAGCTGAACAAAGCAGCCAGATACATGGCGCCGACTCACCGACGACATTCAGTGCCATGATGTGGCACATCTTCGGCTCTGTGCTGACTTGGCATTCGTACAAGCCAGCGTCTCTGGTCTGGACGTATTTGATCTGAAGAGTCCAGGTTTCCGAATCCTCGGGATGGAAGCACTGGAAGCGTTCGTCGGCGATGAACGTGTATCGGTCCACGGAGAGGATGTGGGAGTCTCTGTTGCGCACCCACGACACCTGTACAGAAACACAGCGCACACGGCTCGTTACTGTTGCATTCGATAGCTTTGCACTCAGTACAACAGGCAGACAGTTAGGTTAGGTGCATTGACTGTGTGAGACCTTTCCCAAAATAATTCCTACTCTTGGCCTTTGTTTTACAAGGTGGTTACTCGAGTTCTCCTTTGTCCGCTTAGACTCCACTGAACAAAAACGGGTAAATATTTTTGCTGTAAATTGTCACTTATGTATCCATCGTATTCCCTGAAAATAACAAGAACCTTACATGTCAGGACCTGGAAATGGTGCCCCACGTTTAAGCATTTCCACATGCAAATTTGTCCAAGAGCGGGGAGTTCGCATTTAATTCGTGCTAACTCACAACGTGGTAATGTAATAACATCATTTTGAGTGACGGCTAAGCGCAAGCGAGTCTATTCTGGCGTAGGACGAAATACGGTCATATGAACGAACCGATCCAACTTGTCCCCACTCGGCCCTCCAACTTGTCCCCACTCGGCCCTCCAACTTGTCCCCACTCGGCCCTCCAACTTGTCCCCACTCGGCCCGTCCACAGCGTCACGCTGTGGACACTGACTACGCTTTCATTACATTGTTTGAAGTTCTATTTTAACTGATGATTAGATCTCTGCTTTTAATTTTCGTTCCGAACAGCTTTCACCGGAATATTTCCCTGAGAATATTCTCATTTTTCCTGTGCAAAGGAAGGGTTTATAACAGAACGCTGGTGGCCCAACCGACATGGGATGAGTTCGGCCAGTTCGTAGTTGCGTCATGCCACGTGACCTGCGTGCTGCGGGGCGAGCCGGTCAGTCGGTTCAAAGATTGTCACAGGGGGTGTTGCGCGGGACGATTGTGACATAAACCGAGCACATGGTGAGCACATGACCAGCGAGATGGAAAGGGTCATACCACACCGTCTCATGTATGGTATTAGGCGACAATTCGGCATAGTTTATTCATGTTTGAGACATCCACACTATTCGTCAGAAAATCGAATTCATTAATGCAACAAATTTCGGCTGAAGAGGATTGGCTTTATTCATGCGATTATGCTAAAATTTGAGGGACTTTTCTCCGAAGTTGGACTCCTCTGCCGAATACGACGCACGGAGAGAATATTTCAGCTCAGCTTGTCGAAGTCGGCGTTGCTTGTTTGTGAAAACACTGCATTTCCACCAAAACCGGACGGTGGAGAACCGTTTGTCCACTGGCTGTCGAAAGTGCCCATTTGCAGTAAGCTCACAATGTGTCTGCTCGCTACGATTCCGACCATGCACCCGAGTCTATCCGTGTAGCCAGCTTCCACCCCTCCCCCCATCTTGGCACCTCGTACTGGTATAGCTTCCACTTTGTAATCATTACATAACCATGCTTCCCCAATTTTGACCAGCTGATTCTGTCCCTGATATTAGTGCTTCTTCTGAAGATTGCGCGGGCCAATTGACCCTATTGCCACACACGGAGGACATATTTGCCCTGGTTATTTTGTCCTCCCTAGTGCAGCCGGTGGGATCTTAAGGCCCTGCAAGTTGCTTGCATTCTTGCTTTTCCTTAATCATTCTTACACCATTCGCCAAATACTATCGTTTAGCGTAACTAAATGGCGAGGTGAAAGTTAAGCTCATCAATGCAATCGACACCCAATATAGCAATGTAATAACATAAATGGTGTCTGTAATGCCGAGAACCACAAAGTCTAGCTCACTTCTTGACGATAAGTGAGATGATCATCCACCCCTCTCCTCCCGTGTCGTACAGAATAGCCGGTAAGCAAAGCACGTGCATCTGGCTGCATCCCGGTAAACACCTGCCTGCATCCAGTTCATGCCTTTTGGGAAACGGTGACCCAAGTCATGTCAAGTTACCAACCTAGGTCAAGCAAAACCGGCATAACGCGCCATGAGCGACGCTGATTGAGATTTGAGCGAGGGCAATGGACGGACTACGAGGCTGCACTGCTGCAGGCGCGTGATCGGACACCATTCCGCGACAGGGCACTTGTGGACCGACCGCAACCGAGCTCTCTTGGCAGCCCGTGAAGACATTAACGTCATTGCAGCGTTGCTAATACGGGGTCCTTCTAGATCTGAGTCCGGAGAGATCATGTGGAAACTTGAGCCTTGCTAGCGGATTGCGACCTTGCCAACTGAATGACCTATACCAGCTGCCACACGGCTCCCTGCTCGCGTGGGCCAGCGGCGGGTCGAGTAGTAACGTGTGAGAAGGATTATCAGGCTACTATTGTACTCCGTCAGTAGTGTACAGGATTTTCGACCTCTGGCATTTAATTTTCGGATACGTGCATGAATCTCAGAAATAAATAAAACCGATTTCGACAATGCAGTGCAGTTCATTCAGACTTGGGATGCGCACTGGGTATTTGGCACAGGAACCCGGCTGCGGAACCTTGGCATACGCGCACTAAACAAAACAAAATACTACGTTTCGAACGAAACTGGCTGCAATTCTACTGAAAGTGAGCTCATCTGCTGAATATGGAGTTCGTATCTCAAACTTGAGCGCAGCTATACGCCGAATTGTCGAATTAGCATAGGCGCCATGCTGTATCACGGTCCGGTTTCTTTTTCCTCGCAGCCATTCCTCTTAGTTTATGCAGCATGTGTCGTTCGGCTCCAGGGACGGCCAGGAACTAGCGCTGACCGGTGGTATATAGTTTTACACACAGGATCATGCACATACGGGATGTTTTGCGGGATATTAGAGTAACTCCCCAAATGTATCTCAGGGCTGTTTGAACTGCAGAAGTTGTCGCATGAGTACTGACAGTATCCGCGATCCGCGCCAATAAACCAACGCCAACAAACAAAACACCCGTGTAAAACAAAGGAATGCCGGGGTCGCTATGAGATAGTCGTGACCAGCGGCGTACCAAAAGATGGGAGGGTAACAAGTGGAAATTTCCCCACCCCTGAAAGGTGATGGTCCTCTAAGAATCGCACCGGACTCGGGAAGATTGTGCAGACCCTCCCCCCACCCACCGAAAAAAATAATGCTGGAACCTCCACAAATCGTGCTGGGAAAATTCGGGAAATTCATGCTCCACAAGTTCCAGTGATGAGCCCCCCCCCACACACACACATACATACACACACAAATGCGTCATGGTCCCGAAATGTCGCACTGGGACCCAAAAATGACCGTTGGGCCCCAAGACTCAGCGTCAGGAGCAACACAAATTCGCGTCGGTGCCAAATGAACACTGCACTAAAAGCACACTGGACGCGTGCCGATACCCTTTAAAACAAACTTGGCCCGCACAAGAAAGGAACATGGCCTTAAAATATGGGCCAGGCCCCTAAATAAACAAACCAGGAACCATCAAAAACAGACTGTAGGCCCTCAACATGCACAGGGCACTCAAACCACACCAGGGCCAAAAAGGAGGCATAAGGGTCTAAAAACAGCCGAGGCCCTCGAGGCCGTTCTCTAATATGCCAGCAGAATCTTCCTTATGAAATCCGGAACGTAAAACAATATATGTTGTCCGGTGCCGGACGCGAAGGTCACGTGCTGCCATGACGGAACACCTAGCTGGCGCCTGGTTGGCCGTCCTGAAGCCAGACCCAGCTGGATCGGCACCCATTAATGTCCATCAACTCCGGTCCACCGCCGACCCCACTCCGCCATGGGATCGGCACCCAGTTCGAATGTCCTCTCATCAACCATCCGTGTCTACACCAATAGCCGACCAACCACTCCGCCATAATGGAATGATGCATTATTTAGAATTGTCTTCAAACAAACAATGAGCGCACTTCGAAGACAATTTTGTGGTTAAAGCAGCAAAAAACGAAAATCAGTCTAGTTCAAAGTGCAGGAAGTAAGTGACGACGATTTAATACCAGCGTTATTAGGAATTAAACGGTCGGATCCGGTCGAGGCAGGCCAGGCAGCTGGGCCTGACCGTCACGCTTTTGAAACCTAAATAGCGTTCTTTTGTTGGAGCGTTTCAAGTCCTGATTGTAAATCTGATGGACGTAAATATAACTCGACAGTAGTAAAGCATTTATCAAGGTTCAAGATCGTGACGGTTCGGCCGGGCGACGAAGCTCAGATGAACGCTGGTAGGAAATAAGGCGCCATTATCGCTGGAGGAGCGAGAGCAAGAGTCTGGTTACGGGTTTTCTCTGCTCCAGGCAGAGCATCGGGCACAATACCGCGACAGGAATCTCGTGGACGGCTAGCAACTACACTCTCTTGACAATCCGTGAAAACATGCGTCAAACTGCGTTCAATTTGTGTGTAGGCGCAATAATTTCAGAAATATGCAACATCTATGTCGACGATTCGGCATAACGCACTCAATTTTGGAGTGCGTGTTCCACATCCAGAGGAGCCGGATTGCGGAACAGTGCCTGCAGTTTATGCACGCGGCCATTGGAAAACAATCTGATGCAGCCGAAACTGGCTGCAGTCTTGTTGACATCGAGCTCATCTTCCGTGCAGTCTTGTCGACATCGGGCTCATCTTCCGTGCAGTCTTGTCGACATCGGGCTCATCTTCCGCATGTGATGAACCTATCCCACGCATGCATGCACTATGCCAAATTGTCAACTTAACACAGGTAGCACGCCGTGTCACTGCCCCTTGTTCCGGTCTTCCCGCTCAGCTTACACCGCATATAGCTGTACAAGCCGACAGACTGACGGGAACTAACCATGTCCGGCTTCTGGGAGCGTCGAACATGTGTTAGCATGACGTCATGACGAGTGACCGACTTGCCGCCCTAAATTTAGAGCCGACTGGACTGGCACCGACTAAAGTCCATCATGAACTAGTTTCCTTGAACACAAACAAAGCGCATGCTTCGAATATAATATCGCCGTGAAAGCCACAAAAAGTCGACGCTAAACATTTACGTCCAGCTCTGGATGGCAGAACAAGAAGTTAAAATATATAAGTTACGAAAGTCTTAAAAGGACACAGTCGGGCCGGCCCAAGCCGCTAAGTTAAACTTGTATACCATGTACAGGAGAGTAGACTCCCTCTGGCTGTGCCCTCACTCGCAACTGGACTGTGAACAGCATCTAAATCTACCGACCACCCATTACGTTTTGATGTCAAAGGGATTTTCCCCAATCTTGTACCATCAGCTGTATGACATGGCACCAACATTTTGATGATGTCAAAGGCTTGGCTACTTCAGGATCAATGGCGTGAGGTTAGACTGTTACGGCGCTGTATGTTTTTGTTATAGTTTTCCAACCCATTATTTTGTACCTATGCATTGGCACATCGAATAACAAGAGGGAACTTAATGTTGCCCAATAACCCAGCACCTGGGGTTAGAGCGAGGCTCAGCCCGAAAGTGAGCTCATTCAATACTACCCAATGAAATACAAATACATTGTCACGAGCTGTTCATGGAAAAAAAAACATTCCAAAGTTCTACAGGATACCAACAGTCGCTGGTTCGAAATTAGTACCTACCATTACTGTAGGATTATCACCGAAAAGTAAATTGAGGTGGCAAAAAGCATCGCCATGCCATTCATCTTTGCCCGCATTTTTTGGTCGAGTCATTGTTTCATATGTTTTTCATTTGTTCGATTAGTCACCAGGAAAATGCAGAAAACAATAATTAAAATATAACCACAATAAAACAAGCTATGCGTGCATATCGTGAATGCATTCCGCGCATGCATACCACGCATACACATCGACGGGTGGTTGGTGGTTGTGGCTTTTACGACGCACTCAGCAGCAGAGGCCATGTGGCATCGCCCGCCTCTCACCCTGGCAGGAGGGTGGGCACCGCGAGAAATCGAACCCCGTACCTATGGCATGCCAGAGGGACGTGGTTATTACGTGGTAATAGCGTGGTTATTGCGGGGCACGGGACAATTTTTATGAACCCCGGCGCGATTTTTTGGGAGACCACCACCTCGGGGAAGGGGAATTTTCCCCTTTACCCTCCCCTTCAGTACGCCACTGTCTGAAGATGACTGGGCAAGGGTTAAAGTTTCATCTAAATTATAAGTAAGTTCATCTTTTGGTTATTTCAAATGTGTGGGGCGTTAAACACAGCAGGTGGCACCAGCAATAATCGTGTAGTCAATGCCACATCATGGTCGTCACATCATGAGTAGTTCGCTGTAAGACCATCATCGCTAATGAGAGGGAACATTAAAATGACTATAACTTTCCTATTTCATTGTTTATAACATCTATTACCACCTTAACGATCCATTGTCGTGTAACTCAATGCCGAAGGGCTGATACAGTATGCAATTCGGTAGCGTACCAGTAATTTGTTATCATTCAAGTGCTGAATGCAGAAGGGCCCATGGCCTGGAATAGAATGGAGTGTACTCATGACATGGAATCTACAGTCATGGACATAATTTAAGCATACCCTTCGTCAGCATGGACCTGGCGGACTAATCTGTCAGAGAGGGATACAATCACCGAAACCCGAAACATCGAATGCCGGTATTTTAAAGATGCAGCAGAGAATGACACAGACATTTATCTGATTTGTTTCCATAGCTAATGAGTATTACATGACTATGATATGCTTGAGCTCTGCAATGGTCTAAACAATACGCAAATATGTTTGCCTGCCTTATTCTCGCTCGAAAAAATCGCTCGGCTAGTGGTGGTGATTAGGGTCTTTCACGACGCGTTCGACTGCTGGCTCACATAGCGTCGCCAACCTCTCACGCCGATTGGTCGCGGGTGGACTCGGCAAGATCATTAGGCTTAGCCTGCAAAGATGACAAAGAAAGCCAAGAAAGGAAGGCTCGGCAATTTTTTTTGCTAGGTATACTACATCATAATTTGTTGAAGCCACGTGTCATGAACTTGCTTTAAGCTTTTCGCCTATCAAATGGACAATTTATGTCGAGGATATGGTTTCAGAGTTGGATTATGCATTCTGCTGAACAAGTTGCGAGACCTGTTTCTGATTAATCCTTCGCAGGGCTTGGTTAAAGAGATCAGCAGAGATCAGCAGAGCTCACATCCAGTCTTTTGTTTCGCTTGGTCAGATGGTGGTCTAAGGTCTCCCGGGTGGGAATACTCACCGATTTGTCCATGAGTTGGCGCACCAGACAGGGCAGAAATGCGTGCGTTCCCAGCTGAGCGGTGACGTTAGTCGGTGTTTTCGCGTCGAAAAACGGACCTGCGTAGAGGCTACCGTTGGGAGTCTCGCGCCGGCATTCAGCTGATCCAGAAGCGTCTGAAACAGCAACATGACGGGGTAACACCCGAGGCAGCTTGCGAATTGCAGGGCACAGCAACATGAGGAAGTATTTGATGTGTTGACTTGGTTCAAGCTTTGGACAGTTAGTGCACGATATAAAATAGACGAAAAGCAAGTTACGTTTGCAGTCCTAGAACTGTTCGCTTGAGGCGTTGGCGTTGCGGTGGCAATCGTTCCTCAGCGCGCATGTACTCGCTCAGAAACCCTACTTCGACCCTGGCTCCTGGAAGATTCTTCGGCACAGCCAACATCTACACTGAATATGCAAAATATGGCATGACATATACACCACTCGAAATGAAGACATAACCCTGTTCTCTCCAATCACGTTCTTTCCAGGTGTGCATCTGGGCCACCTTACGGAGGTATCTCTGAGTCCGTAGCTTCTTGCTTTATAAAAAAATGAAATCGGAGCCTGAACTGGTAGGTCTTTCAATGCAGTTGTCAACATGCATTGAAAGCACTGGATCATGAGGTCAGGTTCAGGAGTCGACCACAGGATCTAACTTCCTGGATTGAGGGACATGCCTGTTGCCAGCACCGCAATACCAGAGTAATGGATTTCTTAATTCTTCCCAATGGTTGTAGCCCTGCATTTTGCTGGCCTTTCATCAGGATCTGCACAATGATCTCGCTTTGTATTCCTGCTTCCATGTCCCTTCTCCTCTGTGGAAGTCATCGGAACTCTCCAAAGCGGACGGAGTCTCGCAACAAACGGCAGGGTCTTAAAGCATACGCTGACGTCCGAAATATATGCACCGTTGGCGACTGGGCGTTATGAACTGAAACGCTTGAAATGGAAAATTTAATTTTTGTTTAATTGATATTACAGGTGTAACTTCAGCAGAGTGAGCTGGCTTGTTTTTATTTTAATATTTAATCTGAGTTCTTGCTGGGGTGGCTTTATGAACCAGGGTTCTACTGCTAAGCAGAGCTTGTTGCATGAACCTGGCTCCACCACCCTATCCATGAATTCCAGTTCAATGGCATAATTTTGACCGAAAGCTTAACGTGCCGTCAATGCACCGGCACGGCCGCCCGATAGCTCGTCCCCGGCCTTATCGGGCCAGTTGTCAGCTGACCCTCCCAGTCGGGAGCTAAATGCGAGCGCGTGAAGCGACTCGGACAGTGTGTTGCAAGGACAAGGGAGACCAGCGCAGGCTAGCGCTCCAATCAACTGAGCTACCGGGGCGGCAAATCAAGTGTCATCACACACAAAAACTTAGAATAGGGGGACGGTGTTGAAATGGTGTGGCTTGGAAACGATGGTGGTACATTGGGCCCTTTCCACAAGAAAGCTCAGTTCACCACTAACGATTTTAATAAGAAGGGCCCCTTGAAACCAATGGTCGTCGACATTCGGAGACTTTTCAAAAATAGGGGAAAGCCCCCTCCAAATCCGCCCCCCTCCCCTGACGAAAATCCCAGGTCCCCACTGATGGTAGCTTTTGCATATTTCATGCTTGACGAAATTTGTGTCGTCACCATCACCAATCCACAAGCCGACACGTTGCAGTCGACCGGTTTCACGGCCGCACGCGATGTCAAATCAGAACCAATTAGTGAACTATTAATTGCACGGTGCGGTTCGGCTGGCGCCACCGGGACACGACTGACCACGGTCACGCACTGTTATTCTGCCCTGCTCAGACGACAGACCATTCTTCGCCCAAGCGGGCCGGCAGCGTGTACAGCTAGTCTACCTGGTGGTTTTGTTCCGACGAAGGAGTTGTTTCGTCCCGCCTACCTTGCATCAGAGTCGTGCCGACTTGAATTGATCTCTGGCGGCTCACAAATTAACGTGTAGCTAACCATGAAATCGCGTCCGCCGCCGACACTGAAACACGTCCTGCTGGTACCGAAATAGTGTCTGGCTAACGAAGAGGAAACATCACGACTCTAATCACCAGCGCTTGGATACGTATTACATGGTGCAGTCAGCCGCTGCGCTGGAAAGGGTTTCGCGGAGGCCGAGCCACCATTATATGATATCCCAGCTCCCCGGGCACAAGAGTAAGCGATGGATAGCCGATCAGAAAACAGTAGTTGATTGTTGTAGCAGAGGTTGGAAATTGGGTGCTTGGTGCGTGCTATTTCACATATTCCGAACTGGAATTTTGCGATGTGTAGCGTCACAAATCGGAAGATAGCGCAGATCCCGAGCACACAGGCAAAAATGTAAATAGGTTCCGAACCTCCACGTTGGCAAGATGGTACGATACTTGGCAAATTTGGTACATGTAGAAAATACTTCTTTTCAGCGTCTTTGAACATGAATGTAATGATGTCTTTTTATTTTCGGGACTCAAAGAAGACACCGGGTGTTTCTTCAATCCAGGAAGAAAAAATGCGAGATGTTCCTCCGAGGAGACAAGCAGAAATGGCGCACATGTGACAACGTGCAGCGTGCAGCCCTGCAAAAGTGCAGATACCATCCCGAAATGGCTGGAGTTCGTGATGATACGGCAGCCGAAACTCCTGCTAGGAATGCGCTGAAGGGACGTGCCCTGGGCCACGTGCGTGGGTGAAACACAACAGATGGTGATATACTTCATCGCCTTCCTGAACTCCAGAAATGCCCGGCGATATATTTTTCCTCACACCGTATATGTTTTCCCGGACAGACCACCTCGGTCAGGTGTTTGGCGCCGACATCAGGCATAAAAACATGACCGGGTATGTGCGCTTACGAGCAGGTACAGAACCTCGCCTGAAGTCACCGGCCGAATATGTGGCCAGTTAATCCAACAGAGTGCGCATAGTGATAGGCCGGCAAACAATCAGAACTCTAAACTACGTCAATACCGCTATGACTCTGGACAACAGAGACGGTGTACGGTGGTCCTGTCGTCCACTAATAGTGCTCCGGGGCGGACCCATTACGCAACCGGTATTTGTGCAACTGGGGCGCAGCCGGAGTTTTATTTGCGAGCACTGAGTACATTCCAGGATATGCCAGGTATGTAGAAAGGTGTGTGCAGGCATTTGTAGATTTAAAATATTGTTTAATATGTCGTGGTATCATGTAATCAAATCAGTCAATCACTCAGACAATCGCGTCGATAATCATTGCAACGGAGACAGTCAGGCAAATATATCTCTAGATGCCTTATTATGCTATGCATTGCGTCCTCACGGATATTTCCTGTAAGTGAATGGGCTAACGCACGATAATCTAATCATCGATTGCCTAGAAAAAGGCTCATGTAATGCGTACCGGCGGAAACGGCGTGCCAGGCGGAGGTAGTGGCACATTGTCCACCTGTTTGACATAGGCGCCATTATCCACCTGTTTGGAGTGCGTGACGCCATTCGTCACCTGTATGGCTGGTGAAAAATGGCGGGCATGGTGTCATTTTTCACCTGTGTGGCGGTGACGTTCGCCAATTCTGACTGAAAGCCGTCACTTGTTATAAAAGCGACGACCCTCCTTAGATCTCCCTCGGAGATGCAGTACCGCAGTGACTCCGCTTATGCATCTCTCCTCGTAGCACGTCCCCGGCGACGCTTCACCCGCAGAACTTCCCTCGATGACAGTTCATCTAAAGCACTTACCTCAGCGATGCTTCGCCCAGAACACTTCCCTAGGTTACGCCTGACACACCGTGCGGATGTCTCCTGCCTTCCCATTCACCTACAGAATATACATTACCAGGCTGCCGCATTTGAATGGCTTACAGCGAAACCCGTGACAAAAATGTGTAGGTGTGGATTGTCACCCGAATAGATGTTAGATGTTAAGATAATCCATACCCCATGCTGATGAGAGTCAGATACGGGGAAGGCTGCACACGGCCTGGTCAGATAAAAAAAAACGCACCTTCAGTATGCTCGAGTGCACCCTTCCCCTTTTTTCAAGGAAATTTGCCCCCTTCCCCGATAAAAATGTCTGGATCCGCACCGGATGTAATACAATACCGCAAGCTGTCCACATAAATACGATGGATTTTGCGATATATGTCACCTATGCCCGGGGGCAAGCAGCAGGCTTTTTCACCTCTGTGGTAGGGGAGGGGTTATCCGGCGCCATTTCGCCGTGGCCTACGGCGGCGGGACAAAAACCAAGGCTTAGCTCGTGACTTAAAAACAATCAAACGCATCATACCATCTGCCAGATTTGTATATCAATAAAGCGGTATCTCATTCAGTGAGCAGTCACTGAACGCCTTCCAGCCTTCAGCCGTTCCACCTGTCACTGGCAGCCACGGTAGCACAATACGGCCGAGAACGCCGAACTCCTGGCCCGCGCGACAGTCTGCGGCCGGGTCAGCGTGGTGTGGTGGTGATGTGTTATCTGCGGCCGGGTCAGCGTGGTGCGGTGGTGGTGTATTATCTGCGGCCGTGCCAGCGTGGTGCGGTGGTGGTGTGTTATCTGCGGCTGTGCCAGCGTGATGCGGTGGTGTTGTGTTATCTGCGGCCGGATCAGCGTGGTGCGGTGGTGGTGTGTTATCTGCGGCCGTGCCAGCGTGGTGCGGTGGTGGTGTGTTATCTGCGGCTGTGCCAGCGTGATGCGGTGGTGTTGTGTTATCTGCAGCCGGGTCAGCGTGGTGCGGTGGTGGTGTGTTATCTGTGGCTGTGCCAGCGTGGTGCGGTGGTGGTGTGTTATCTGCGGCCGAGCCAGCGTGGTGCGGTGGTGGTGTGTTATCTGCGGCTGTGCCAGCGTGGTGCGGTGGTGGTGTGTTATCTGCGGCCGTGCCAGCGTGGTGCGGTGGTGGTGTGTTATTTGCGGCCGGGTCAGCGTGGTGCGGTGGTGGTGTGTTATCTGCGGCCGGGTCAGCGTGGTGCGGTGGTGGTGTGTTATTTGCGGCCGGGCCAGCGTGGTGCGGTGGTGGTGTGTTATCTGCGGCCGGGCCAGCGGGGTGGGGTGGGGTGGTGCGGTGGTGCGGTGGTGGTGTGTTATCTGCGGGCGTGCCAGTGTGGTGCGGTGGTGGTGTGTTATCTGTGGCCGTGCCAGCGTGGTGCGGTGGTGGTGTGTTATCTGTGGCCGTGCCAGTGTGGTGCGGTGGTGGTGTGTTATCTGCGGCCGAGCCAGCGTGGTGCGGTGGTGCGATGGTGGTACAGCCAACCCCCTCGTCTGACGCGGTGACCGAGGACCGCGGCGTGATACACGCACCACATCAATTGACCGAGCAGTGCTGGTGGGCTGGGGCGCTGACGTGACCTTGACACTACTAATGGAGGGCACTCGGCCAGGCTAATGCCCGCCGACCGAGCCGACAGCGGCGACAGAATACAGTCCGGCACCCGTCAGCTACCCCAGCCAGCCAGCCTGCCGACAGGGCCGTCAGCGGCGCCGGAATACAGCCCGGCATCCGCCAGCCACCCCAGCCAGCCTGCCGACAGCGGCAGCAGCGGTCGGAGACGCCCTCCCAAAGGCCCAACCAGATGCGACCCCCAACAATCTAAGCACACAACTATTGCGGAGTGCAATGCAATAATTGTTCATCACGATGACATTGGGACATTCTGGAGAGCAAAGTAGAGCAAAGGGCGCGATATCGCCGGTTGGTTTTTGTTGTGTACCATGACAGATGTCCGGGACACAGTTCTCCCCACCCACCACAATGTAAATCATCCTTGCTCCACGCTCCCGTACGATGGAGGAGCTGCGCACTAAGTGAATTGCCAAAACCTTGAGGAGATAATCCTTCACCTTACTGTTAGTTGGAGATGGGGCCCTCACAGTCGTTGCAATCGCCATACTCTCAGTAAGTGATCGGAGGTATCCCCAATGGACGATCGTTTCTGTTTCACCTAGATTGATTTTCCTCGGAGTGAAGTTGAACGGTGGTATGTAAGTTCTCTGTGGAATGGTTGCGGCTGAGAGCTGCTCTAGGTTGAGTTGTTCAAGGCTCATGCTCTAGCTCATGGTGTGTATTAACCAGTTGTCCAAATCACGTGACCATATTTGGATAGCAGCTCAATCTGGTCAGCCCTGACGTAGTACTCGTTGGGAGCTAGATGTGGTTGCCTACAGTTTTCTGTCTGCTTTCGGTGCAGTGTGTCTATCTGCGAGCAGTGGTAGATTTTGCCGTGATTATCATGATTGTGGATCAGTGCGCAAATATAAACATTCATATATGAAGTCACCCACAAGAGAGTTATCAAAATGGTTACACAGCAATATGAGGGGGTGCCACATGGATAATGGAAAAGGCCACTCCGTGTTTATAAAGAGTTCTTGTAATAAGTTTGAATTGTGATTCTATTGCACCTTGCATCTGCATTACATTCTCTCATTTGGATGATGCTAGTTTTATTTTTCTGTGCATATTTGTCTCGGATTGCAAGGTCACACTTGATCTTGTTAACTGCTGGACTAGAAGAATGAAGAAATGAAGAATGTTATACTTATTTCTTCCTTCTTCAGCTATCCGTGCGTAATATGTTGAGTACTATGCTTTTTTCGCACCGTATGTTTGTTGAATTCCGAACTGCATAGATCCAGCATGTGGCTTAAATATTGCAATATTTAAGTTTTTACGTTTGCTGTGGTAAGCCCCTTCTTTACATTTTATGGAGCACCTGATACGAGCAGTCGAGCTATTGGGGAGTTCATCAGCAATATGGAAGTCATTCATGATCTATGCAGTGACGGAACACCTATGAAGGAACGTATTCTCGTGTCTCATCTGAGTAGAGTTGGAAGTTATTCTTAATATTATTTTCGAACGAAACGATGTTCGTATCCACTTGAAGATAGCAAACTTGAAACACTTGAAACAAAGCGACCTGGGCGACTCGTAATTATAGTACAAATGTAAGTTCAGATTTGCATATAAAATTTCAGACAGCTGTATCACTGGTATGAAACACTCATGAATGAGGAAAGCCTCCGGCAGATACCGCCATATATTGCACTTTTATTTCACAATAAGTGCAGGATTTACAGCCTCAGCTATTTGAACAAAAACGTTTATATGGAGTGCATTGCACCGTCAAAGAAAATCGCCATGTAAAGGTCACTTTCGTGCTACATTGGAGCACGCTTCACACCAAAAGTTCCCATTGGTTCCTGAGGTAACGGGAATGTGCATCATCTTGGGATGGGAGCAATTTACCTACCTACTGCTATGAACTTATAACTATCGGTAAGAGGGTGGCAAATTCCAGGATCGAAAGCCGAACTAAAAGTTTGTTCAGGATCACTGGGCTGTTAGACTGGGCTTTGGCGTGGTGCTTGATCACCTCTGTAACTACAATGCATTTACTAGCGGATTCAGGATGACCATCTCAGCCATCTCCCTCCCCCCATAAGCAACCTGATTTAGAACAAAATTATTCTTCAATCCCAATGCTGCTCAAAACTCATGCTTAGGCACTAAGTTTTCCGAATCCAAGGAGTTTGAAAATGTGTGATAATTAGTATTTGCTTGGCCTTGCTAAACAATTCAAAGCTGGCTTTCTGGATTTTATAATACATGGAATTTGTACTGGCCTTTTTACTGGCTCGAATTTCAAGCCCGGCTTGGTTGATCAGATAACCTTCGGTCTGGTCTTTAGGCTCATGATTTTGTGCATTTGTCTCCTTTATTAGGCAGGTAAGTACCAAGGAAGTTTGGTAATGAAAGCGGAAGGGGCCATCTCTAAATGTGATCACCTATGACGGAACTTAATAATGGGTTGATACATGCAAAATGTGTATGAGCGAACTTGTTTTGCCAGCAACAGTGTACGCATAATTTTTGTAAGTGAATCTGATCTCCTCAAAAAGCATAACTTGGTATGTTAATTTATATATGGACCAGTTAATTATTATGGCGATGAAATTCTGGTTATTGTTTTGGCGATAAAAAAGCATGGTATTTTCTCTGCATGCCTCTCTATGGTGAGCTATGCTTGTGTAAAATGAACGAAACGACACGTATATTACAATATATTAAGGACACCAAATCTATCTTGTTTAAAGTTAACTTCATGTCTACCATTATAGATAAAGCAGCATCACTGGACATTGATATGGGGATTGTGCTTCTTAAGGAATTGTGATAAGCAAGTTTTTTACTTTAAACAATTGGCAAACATATGATGTCTCTCCCTGCACTAATGTATGCTGTGGGTCTAATGTGGGGTGGGGTGCAAGCATATGTGCTTGCTGGTATGCTTTTCATGGAGCTTATCTTCATGTCAAAATACAATTTTCATCCCCTAGCATTAACTACCTATATTTTCAGCAACCCATGTGAATTGTCTCAAAATTTTGATTGCTTTATCTGGATCCCATGTGTTAAACGGGAGGTGTTAAGCTTTTACATATAGCATTTCCCAGTATGACTTGCTTCATGAAGTCGTAGCACCTTACCTTTTCAAGCATGCCCATAATTTCTCTTTTTTACTTAAAGCAGTGCTTGGAATGTTCATTTTTAGACATTTTGTATCATGTAAGCAGCAGTATTTGTTAAGTGTGAACCAATAGTGCTGTCAGATTTTTTGTAAGGGGGCTAACATCCTAGGAAACGTCCTATTGAGAAGGCCTGCTTCCTGGGGGAGGGGTGTAGTCAGGGTATGTCGAGGGACCTCCTCTTCGTTTCCTGGGGGTAGAGTCAGAGGGTGTCTCGGGCCTCCCTTTTTTAAGAGGGGCTAATTTCCCGTAAGCTTCGCCCCTCACTATGGTGTTCTGTTGGCCAATGCACTTGATTTTGTATTCATTTATATGCGTTCTATGAGCTATTCAGTTATATGTGGTTATTGCATAATCTATGAATCCTATGTAGTTATGTTTCACCAATCATACCAGTTCCTTGTACTAAATCAATTGTTATGTGTATCCATGATGTCCCTCATAGATAACAGCCTTGCAAATAAAGACCACCATCAATCATAACAAAATGTAACTGATGAGATGCTTTAAACTCAACTTTCTTCCCCATCATATCCGAAAGAAACACCCTTCATCAAGAAGGAATCAGGGAGGCCAGCGCTGCGTTCGGAAGGCCAGAGTTCCATCGTTTTTAGGTACCTAACCTTCCCTTGTCGTTCTACTGGAATGACATTTGCATTTATGCTTGCATAGCACTTCATAGCATATCTTCCAATGCATCTACAAATGGAGTCAAAATGAAATGGAGCTGTTTGAAATGTTTGCCGACTTGATGGATCTCAGGAAGACTGTTTGCAAAGACTGTTTACAAACCTCGTCAACTTCGCCTTCAACGTGGGAAGAAATTAGCTGATCTCTCCACCGGTATGATAGTAATGGTCATCAGCGAAAATGAAAGGTTTCTAAAATGCTATCCAGGTCTGAAAGTTATGTTTCTGGCAACAAAAACAAAAACAACTGTAGGATTTTCGGAACTGAAAAATAAAGTGGTAGAAGTCCGAGCTTATTTGGGGGTGTAGTGGTGACTTTTTGTGCCTCATCCCGTTTGTGTGCCTCTGACCGCCCCTAGATGTATGGTAAGTGGTGGCATGTGCCTCTCAATCAACGATGGTGGGCTTCACTGTAATTGATTCTGTGGGCACGGTGAAGTAAGCATTTGGTGAGCAGGCGACTGATTTAGCGGCAGCCTTCAGGTTAATATCCGGCAGGCACGAAGCGCGCAAACTATTCACCATGAATCATGAGACACCTTGCGTGTCCGTCGGGCATTGCTGCAGAAGGCGTGAACAGGTATGAGGTCACTGCAGGGTAACATTGTCAATGCACTCAGCTGCTGAAATATTGTCATGCCTAGCCTGTATGCATATTCTGACGGCTGTCTGATTTTTTAGTCGTGTATACCTAATAATCGAAATTGACGTTGAAGTATGATGTACATAGGTGAAAAAAAACGTTACTTGGCTACGAGAGAAGGTGACGGATATTGGACAACGATTTTCAGTTACGGTGACAACTTACGGTCAGTGGCGGATCCAAGAGGATCTTCCAAGAGACAGATTTTCCCCGAAATTGTGCATTCAAACGGCATTTTCAGAAGTCTCAGAACATTTTATTTCATAAATGTTGCCTTAAACAGACCCAACGAATGTTAGTTGTTTAAATCGAATGAGATTTTCAAAATCGGATTTATTCCCCCTAAGCCAGGCCAGTCAGACCCGCTATTTACGATATTGTACTATCATTGAAGGTGAATTATCATCGGACCGTTTTTGCTTCTTAACACACCCAATCAATTTGTTTATCCCAATCATCCAAGCATTACCTATGAGTACTCATCTTATTTCAGTACAACATGTGTGCGAAGCGTGCCCAAACAATTTGGTGGTTATGATCGAGGTGACGGGGGGGGAGTATTGCATCAACTTGCAGGCAATCTGAATACAATACATGCCATAAGTGGCACTCTGTGAAAAATTGATTGAGGCCAATTGATGTTTTTAATGGTGTTTTCTTTGGATAGGGACGCCATCGGCTGAAAATGCTCGTTGAGGCGGAGGAGGGGGAGGGGGGAGATGCACTTGAGCGATTTCGAAGAGGGCCTCCATAGCTCCATGGATACGTTTCGGTCTGATTTGGGACCAAAGTAATGTTTGGGGTCCGTTGACCCCTTAGTGCATGCATGGCGACATACGGTGGGTGCTACTGCAGCACCACTATCATGACATATAGTGCTTGGCGGTTATCCTGGCTGAAAGCTTAATGGTAAATTATAAACATTGGACAGGCACATGCAGGCGAAGCATGCATGTATACCTAGCTGTTTGCAAAGCACTGCTTTTGGATGAGGTTTGTGGCAGTCATGTTGCATTGGTGCAGAAGGCGCAGATAGGACTGAATATCTTTCAATTAATCAACATTATGTCTGCAATATATCGCAACATTGAAAGTGTTTTGTTCATGTGCGACCAAAACTACCTAGCATGGCACTTTTTGTGTTATGCTAGGCAATTTTGCATCATTTTCATGGATTTGTAGCGCTGATGATTTGTGTTGGCAATTAGCTAGCCATTCAGGTCAGCCATTTTGTCGCACTCTTGACTTGCATAATCTTGTCATCAGTGGAAATGCTTCAGTTCTTCAAAGTTTGGTCTTTTTTAGTTTAAGAACTTTTCCCAAGCGCTTTGACGGATTTGATTCTTGGGTCAGGTCAGGGTCTTGCTATAAGCAAAACTTGTTGCACTGAACTGAAGTGTTATCAATGCCCTGACACCAATGTAACATATGACATATGACATTCTGCCAGTTATGTCGGTGCAATGATGCAAAAAAATGAATTGGATTTTGAGACGATAAAACATGATTTGAGTACCATGCTTATGAGCATGGTTAAGATAATGTGACCACAAATTCCATCAGAAATGCTTACTTTTAATTTGGTGAGCAAAGTAATTTCAAGTAATTGAGCCTTTGCGACCTTAATGCCTTTGAGTGAGGTAGCATATCATGAAGAATATTGTCAAATTTCACAGAAACCCTACCGAAGCTACCCTGCCCTAACCAGACGCATGCGTTGAAGGTCACACAGATTTGGTCAGTGCGGTGACGCGGCGGCGCGGTATGCCGACCCATCTCAAACTCATTTGGCCCTGAAGGCATTGAGCTAGAGTCACCAAATGTATACTGCGGAGAGTTCACTACAGCCATAATCTCTCCTACAAAGTTTGTGCTTCTAACATCAGTAGTTGCCGAGATCTTAGTGGTGGGGGCGAATCCGCCCCACCCTCCCCCTCCGGCGCGCGTGGATGAAGCCCTCCGCTACGCGTGTTAACCCTCCGGGTCTCCGGGGGTCTCCGGGTCTACGTCCCTCCGGTCAGATCCTCACACCCCGTCTCGGGGGGGGGGATAACCCCCCCCTCTAATCTCCAAACTAAGTGTCGCACGAAAACGAAAGAGGTGTCGTCGGAAAGCGCTCGACGAATAGGGCCAGACATCACCCCCAAATGTTTTCCCCTAAAAAGTGACGTCACTAGGGGGCTTAGATTTTCACGAGGTACATCATGTTTTTGGCTCTGGAGAGTTCATTTAGGGGGGATTTGAAAAAACAAAAATTATTTGGAATCAGAAAAGGAAGACGAAATTGACCAGGGCTATACAAGTTTTGGCCACCAAAAAATCAATTTATTTTTTAGGAAATGTCAAAATTTTGAGTTTAAAGTTTTCTTTAATTTTTATTTTTCTAATGGGTAGAGCGGACCGAAATACGGTGTTCGAAGTCAACTTTCCCTAATAAAAAATGCTTACTTAAGCCAGAATCTTCGATTTCAACTCTAATGGGCAAATATGCAAAACTAATAAGTAATAAAAAACGGGGAAAATAAAAAATTCCTCTGGTGCGTTTTGTTGTGTCCCTAAAGATAAGCAAACGTTTAAAGTTTCATTAAAATATCTTTATCCGTTAGGGCGTGACGACTGGTTGAACTTTTTTGGAGGTGACCTCACTTGACCTTCACTAACTCGTTGACCCTAGATGACCTGACCTGACAATTTTGACACAACATGTCAAATTAATGTGGGAAAAGGTATGCCAAATTTCAGCGTGCTACCGCGCGCCGTTCTTTCGCTATCCGCGGAAAACCTGAGGGGGGGTGCATAACCCCCCCCCCCGAGACGGCGCGGGTTAAGCAGAGCCGTTAGAAGGCTGCCATTCAAACAATGGCAGAAGCAACCAGTCGGACACCGTCGTGACTATGTAAGTGTGCTGCTCCCATCTCCTCCCCTCATCACTACAGCAGACCGGTGGAACCAGCGGCCCCGTGATGCTGTCATATAACTCACACTGTCTATGCATATGACGCATATGTCCGCCGTGAAACGGCTCCGCGTGGAAGAAGCTTGCGGTGTTTTGGATTAACCGGATGTCTTATTGTTTGACTAATTATTCTGGTGGGCATCGTTCGTGGCGATTTAGCATATGTTTCGAATGCGCTTCACCATTTAATTATTTTACTTCGTTTTACAGATCATCCGTTTAAGTGATTCCAGTACGCAATCGCCCTTCCACCCGGTTTCACAGCCAAACGCAAATACAATTTCTTTCCTTGAAAATAATCATACGCGAGGACAAATTACGCTAATACAGCGTGAAATATAGTCGCGTGATATGCAGAGATTACATTTGTATTTCGTGTCGCAAAATGTGCAAGGCACGCCATCACAACGCCAAGCCGCATGGCGCCCCACAGAGCGCGCTTCTTCATTAGCTCTCTCAACGCCAAGCCGCATGGCGCCCCACAGAGCGCGCTTCTTCATTAGCTCTCTCAACGCCAAGCCGCATGGCGCCCCACAGAGCGCGCTTCTTCATTAGCTCTCTCAACGCCAAGCCGCATGGCGCCCCACAGAGCGCGCTTCTTCATTAGCGCTCGCAGTGCGCGATAATTGTCTACCCCTTGCGGTGCGGGACTGGAGGTTGTCATTTGCTAAGAGTACTCACTGTTCTCCCAAGCAGGATGGAAAAATGCGGTACACGGCATGATGTAGTCCATTCTTGGACATTCAGAGTTGCACGATACATTTTCTCTATCTTGTTGCTCATGCATTGCCAACAGATAGGCCAAACCGAAAGCGATTTATTGCATAGTTAGGAGGTCTGCAGTAAAACAATATGGGAGAGATCAAAATGCCCCCCCCCCCCCTCTCCGCACTGCGAGGGTTAACCTCAAACCACAGAAGAGCTGCAAGGAAACCATCCGCGAACTGGCAATCTCTTGGTCCAAGAAAATAATCTTGGTAGCAAAAACTTTGGCAATAAGTACGTAGTTCCGGTAGAAGAGTCCCAAGGGAGTACCGTGAAAACTGAAATTATGCAAATGACTCAGTTCGCAGGTTGAAATCTCCCAATAAAAGCGCTCATCGAAGCTTCCAGAATACTGTGTGAGCTAAAGAAGATTGCATTCGTGATGAATTACAATGGCACTGCAGAAGGAAAATCATAAAAGTTAGACACTAAGCAAGGTAGAACGCTACTTGGCACAGCTATATTATAACTAAAACAAAATACATACACACACACACCTTATATTATATATATATATATATATATATATATATATATATATATATATATATATATATATATATATATATATATATATATATATATATATATATATATATATATATATATGCATGTTTCGTTGAATATGACCGCGAGTTCAGCGTGGGTGATCTTCTTGTTTGTGGATTAAATTGATCGTATTATTTCCCTTGTCTTTTCGTCGTGTTTGTGTAGTATTTCACCTTAGTGCATGATGGTCAAGATTACAATTAACACATAGGTCATCTCTGTATTTTATCGACGTTTCGTCTTTACCTAAGACATTTTTAAGACGGTATGTTGGGAAAGTCACATTGATGAAATATACATACTTGATTTTTACGTTTTGGGTAGCAATTCGCGTGCGTTATGTGAGTGGGCGCTGGAAGTACTGGAAATGTAATGGTTGGTGTCGTTAATTATTGGATTTAATGGGTTCGAAATTGTTGTGGTGTTCGTGTGCATGAATGAGTGGCCCGCCGTTTTGTAGGTGTTTGTGAGTCTTCGACTCAGTAGACGAGGAGACTTCGCACTCCTACCTCACAGTGGATACATCGGGAAAACACCCACTACACTGAGTCGAGTACTCACAAACACCTACAAAACGGCGGGCCACTCTCTCACATACACACGAACACCACAATACAGCGCTGACCAGGAAATTACGAGTAGAAAACACTAAAATACTCGCAACCACCCACAACAAACGACGTCTTATTGCCTTAGAGTCAGTATACATCAGACACATCGATGCAGCCATCAACAAACAGATCAACGCGCGTGGAACACTCAAACTCTACGAGGGGCAGCACCCCCCTCCCCACACAGTGACGTGTCTTGCAGTGTAATACCGGAAATGTAAATTTCCAGTACTTCCAGTGCCCACTCACATAACGCACGCGAATTGTTACCCAAAATGTAAATATCAAGTGTGTGTACTTCATCAATGCGACTTTCCCAACATGCCGTCTTAAAAATGTCTTAGGTTAAGACGAACGGTCGATAAAATACAGAGATGACCTATGTGTTAATTGTAATCTTGACCATCCTGCACTATGGCGAAATACTACACAAACATAACGAAGAGACAAGGGAAATAATACGATCAATTGAATCCACAAGCAAGAAGATCACCAACGCTGAACTCGCGGTCATATTCAACGAAACATGCATATCAAATAATCTGCTTCTAAACTCCTCGAATATATATATATATATTATATTTGTGCGGGTGTGAAATGTTGTCCCTGATTTAATTCATAATGTGTTATAAGTATACGACCAATAGTATTTGATCGAAGCCGACAGACTGACTCTTCTTTTTCTCTGCTAGAAGCACACTTAGCCCTCGCCCTTCCAGAGAAAATGACGAACCTGCGAATATTTTTTCCCAGCTATGCAAGAACGGCGAATATTAGCGTGTCGCCGATGGGCATAGCTTATGGGGTCTCCTTTGGTGAGTGAGTATAGCTTATGGGAACTCCTTTGGTGAGCTATGTCGTGAAGTCAAAATGTCGCCTCAGGTTACTGATCTGTGATCAGTGGCGCAACCAGGCGTGGGGCAAGAGGGCACTGTCCGCCAACCCCCCCGAAATTTTTGGGGAGCGTTTTTTACTATGCTGAAGGAACATTGCAATGCGGTTTTCAGGGACCACAAGCCGTTGTAGGGATTCTCCTGCGGTCTGCAGAGAGGGGCGTTCCAGCAGTTTTGGGGACATTTCTGAAGTCTGCAGAGAGGAGCACCCCAACTGTTGTAAGACCACACCTTCAGTCTGCAAAGGCAGTTGTAAGGACCCTTCTGGGGCACCCAACTGGAAAGAAAGGATACTCCCACCCCCCAAAAAATGGCTGCGCTGCTGGCCGTGATGTCATAATTGCTTATGCTTATCCTTAAGCATATGCTTATGCTTATGCTGTCTGATATGCTTGAGCATATCAGGCTATTTTTCGCCGAAATCCTGAATTATGGCCAATTAATACCATGTATTGTCCCCAAATCGCAAATGTTGCATGTGGTAGACTGATCGACAACTGAGGTGATGTGCTTCCTGGGCACATTGTCCCTCCCATATGATCCAAATGCACTAATCCAACTGGATCTCAGATCATCTTTTCCTACTTCTGATTCACTTTGTGGTCAATTTGGACGCTGAAGCTTAGTGGAGCGTTCATTGCGACGCTATGATACAAGAAATTAGTGTTCTCGGTCACGATTTGGTAAGCTTCCAACAAGACGTCAACACTTCGACCTCATCTAACCCTTAATATATGCATCGAAATACATCAATTCGAACATACTAAGTATTCAAAAATACTGAGCATAACTATGCTGAATATTTCAAGCGTATATCCATAGGGAAAAATTAAACGTGAAATTTCTCCTTTTTAAGGAGAAATTTACATCCAAGCTAAATCTGAGGGGTTCACCGGTAACCAGAGGCCTAAAAAGTATGCTATAAATCGGTAGATCTTGTCATATGGAGCACACTGGTCTTTGTTTCATGTTATTAGTACTCTCTATTTGAAAGTGGTAGGGGGTCGTCGTGCACGAGCGAGGGACAAAGTGAAAGCAATCAATGACTGAGCAAAAATGTCATCAGGCAAGGTGGGGTTCGAGCAAGTTTTTGCGGAACTCGACAACGCACCATGCATTGTAGGCTAAATGGAAAGAATGTAACGCTTTTAGGGAAGGACTAGGAATGATCGCGATGCAAGTACTGCTGAAGTGGCACTTGCTAAATGCGTACGGATTGCTTCATGTGCGACCATGTGAACAAGCATAACAACACCAATACAACAGGCATACGCGGAGATTGGCACAGGTAGCTATGGTATATTTTGACGTTTATTCCATGGAGGTGGATGAAAGCAATGCATGTGTGTCACTGGGTAATCACTACTATTCTCCACATTCACTGATCAGTTTTTATTTAGGAACTTGGGATATCGCATTAAATGTTCACCGATCATATATGTATGCATACGAGTATCAGTGTTCGGGATAAATATCTTCGCTAAACGATGCACATCGCTACATGATCCTCGACAAAAGTCCACATGGAAGAGTTACCAGTTTTACTTCGTGCTTGGCGATAGTTTGAACCTTTTCTGACGTGTCTTCATCAGGTCGTTGGGCTATATCTTTTTACAGGCACAGTTGAAGGGATAATTACTACTCCGGACAGAAAATCCTGAACAACAATAGTCACACTGAAAATGACGATTATTCCTTTTTATGTTTTTTTTTATCGTTACACTGCGCATTGATATGCTTAACATTATGTTGCAGGATCTGTTGTGTGTGGTAAGCTTCCCTTCATTTTGTTGCAATGTCTGTTTGTATGTGGTAGGCTTCAGCTCATCCTGTTGCAAGGTATATTGGTATGTGATAGGTTATATCTCAGTGTCATCATCAACACAGAGTGCTTGGGGAATGTAAGGCGCTAGAAAATCAGTGAATCATCCGGTGAGTCGAAATGTTTTCATATGTTGTGGTACAATGGTGTCGAATTTGAATTTGTTGTGTCCAATTTGAGATCATTCAACAGGCCATGCGGAATTTGTACGTTTTCTTTCGGCTAATGACTGCCTCAAGAAGAAGCTTAAGAGAGCGTGGCTGACATTTATATTTGCTCCAGTAAATCCAAAGTCTGGTCGGATCCGATTGATATTTAATGAGGTCGGTGTTTGATGCTCATGTTAATTTCACGTGGACTGTATTGATTGTTGCCGAGTGTCTGGAATTTAAACAGCTGGCTGTCTGTACGGGTGAGGTGCCTGCAACTGGTCAGATGTGGGTGCAGCTGACCTGAAATTGGTGCAGCTGATCAGGGTTGTGCGCAGCTGGTGGGATCTAGTTGCAGCGGAACGGGAATAATGTGTGCTCTCCGCTTCACGGTCGTCTCAGCTGGTAAATAATATGACCTGGAGCTCGCCGACCGGTTGACTGCAAAATGACCTCGCAGGTCGCACGTCATCACTTACATACTTCTGTGGGAAACATTGTGCTCACAAAATGGCGACCCGCAGTGGTCTCTGGCGACGAATTGCACAGTCCAAAATGCAAAGATGAACTAGTATCAGGTTGGAAGACAACGGTGGTAA
This sequence comes from Ashinkailepas kermadecensis, assembly GCA_034440615.1. Classification (NCBI taxonomy): domain Eukaryota; kingdom Metazoa; phylum Arthropoda; class Thecostraca; family Neolepadidae; genus Ashinkailepas; species Ashinkailepas kermadecensis. The sequence continues at coordinate 722,732 of JAOTOM010005180.1, forward strand.
GCAATGATCCTGAGATGAAAAAAAAACATAAAATGGGGGGTAATGACAAGAAAATCAAGCTTGCACGAGATGATGATATGCAGTGGAAGTTTCGCGGGTTAGCGTTAGAGCAGGGGGATGAGGGGATGAGGGGGGTCTCTCTCTCTCTTATATATATATATCTATATATATATATATATATATATATATATATATATATATATATATATATATATATATATATATATATATATATATATATATATATATATATATATATATATATATATATATATATATATATATATATATATATATATATATATATATATATATATATATATATATATATATATATATATATATATATATATATATATATATATATATATATATATATATATATATATATATATATATATATATATATATATATATATATATATATATATATATATATATATATATATATATATATATATATATATATATATATATATATATATATATATATATATATATATATATATATATATATATATATATATATATATATATATATATATATATATATATATATATCTCTCTCTCTCTCTCTCTCTCTCTCTCTCTCTCTCTCTCTCTCTCTCTCTCTCTCTCTCTCTCTCTCTCTCTCTCTCTCTCTCTCTCTCTCTCTCATGACGGCATGCCGTATTGCTGAAGGATAGTGGTTCAGGATTAGCAAATATCACAAGCTGAAATAATAACTGGCGGAACGATTATTTCTTTGAAGAGCGATTTTGGTAAGTTAGTTTATTTAGACTGCTGTAAGCGAGTCTGACATCAAACCCAATGAACAGCCGCACATCGGGAAATTGCTCTTCTGTTTCACTCTTCGTTTTAAAAGAATCAAAGGATACATGGAGCTTCAGACTTCAGTTCATAAGCTTTGCGCACGCCTTCCAGCCGTTCGCAAAGCTTATGAACTAAAGTCCTTAAGTTGATGAACAACGACTTCCCAATGATATCCGCTTGTGTGCAATCTGATGGTCCTAATGATCTCGAGTAAGCTCATGCCCAGAGAATATGGCGCCTTCGAATATCACAGTGAATTTTTCGTATTCGCAGCATTTTATATCGAATTCCGCTTGTGAACCATCACAGCACAATATGGCAATCGCGATGATTCTCTCCCCCCGGCTGTTTATCAGCGACATTGCTTGACGAGGTCGTCTGAAAAAGTTATTGCGGTGCTCTTGGAACGGTTCACCAATTCGCCGTAAAAGCAAGACGCGCTTTGATAAAATCATGACCAACGGCAGGATGTCCATTCCATGCGCACAGCATAGACTCGGAGACTTTGTCTTGCCCAGTTTATGCCGATGTAAATTACAGATATCTACACATTGGAATAGTTGCGCGGGCGATAAGCGATTTATGGTGCCGGGCGGCGAGATGGCGGGAGACGATTCGTGACAATAACTGTCGCTATCAGGGCGACCAGTGCGCCGCAGGCCATGGCTGGGGTCGTCACCGGATTGATCGCCTGACCCGTCACGGAGCCAGCCGGCAACTAAGGAAGGTGCTGTCACGCAACGGCGACAATATCACCCGCCGATCAACGGCATGATGCTGCGTTGGATACAGGAGCAAATTGGCCTCGGTGGCACTTCTGTATTTACGTATTCAGCAAGGTGACATTTCCTCTGATATATGTCGTGAGAATGATGGTTACTTCATAATGAGAGGGATAAAGGCAGAGCTGATGTAGACATGCGGTAGCGCGAGGGATCAGAAATGTCTGAACTCGGGAATTTGAAATTCTGGTTCTTCTTTGTTCTCAAATTAGTCCTATTCACGGAGCCGTCACTGTTTTTTCCGGATGGTCAAAAGAAACGGCCACAACTTTGCAGCGCGTCATTTCAAACTTTACAGTTTGAAGTTTGATGTAATTCAGTGTAGCTGTTGGAAGACCACGGTAGCAAGCCACAGCGGCTCCACGTCTCGGCGCACAGCGACGGGCGCCGTCCATCACAACAGCGCACATGCATGGAGCACAGCTAAGGGCATAATTAACTGTTACACTGTTAAATGTTAAATGACTGTTAAATGTACTTTTCGGGATGCAAGTGTATTACACTTAGTTATCAGCTCGTCTTGGTTATGTATGTTGCTGGAGCGGCGATTTGTGCAAACTTGGTAACTCGTCCTCCTGGTGACACCAACTGGCATTCATGGACATCATAAATACGCGCCATGTGATGTGTAGAGACGAAATAAGGGCTGTCACCACACCCCTCTAAGAGTGCGAGACTAATCAAACCCGGCGCAGCCTCGGTGGCTAGTTGGAAATTGATCTTCATCCTCCTACTGATGCAATGCTGATACGACCTGGACAAGCTTTTTCGCATACGTTTTATATCTACCCAAGCTTCGATGAAGTTAAAAAAAATGTAGATTGGCAGATGTACAAATTAGCAAGGCCTCCGGCGCAGCATTGTATTCATTATCCTTGAAAACGGCGTGGCGGGGATGGCGGAGTGGTTAAAGTGTTGAGCTTTGGGTACCAAAGGTCCCGGGTTCAACACTCTCACTGCTCGTGACATTTTCCAATCCCGCGGCCCACCGGCAAAACAGTGTGGCCGGCGCCATTAGCCGTGAATGTGCATAAAGTGCGTCGTGAATCACCCAATAAACAAACAAGAAACAACAAATCCTTGAAAAGGGCCGAACTCCCTCCATTTAATGTGCGTCTAAATATCGACAATGAGCTATGAAGTCGGCTACTTCAGCTGACTGTCAAAGGGCTTTGAACATGCAAACTATGAAGAGCTGACGTCATAGGCTAACACCGAGTCGTAGGAAATAATGTGCATACCCATATGCAATACATACGTTCATGCAATACAGCCTAACTGTACACATACTCTGTCGCCAACGGTGGGTACACAACTGATGCACCCGGTTAAGGACTTCGCAACGGTATGTCTATTCCTTCCATCACTGGCTACTATCATCAGAGCACATCACATCATGATGCGGCTAGTCCATTCATGAGGAAAATCACAGGTAGCGGATCCACCTGGTACTGCTGCGCATACGTTTCTGCTGATCCGGGAGAGACAGCAAATAGCACGGAAGCCCACCATTACGTTAGAAATGATGAGTACCTGAACACAATACCTTATGAGGAAGGTACGGGGATCTTAGGCATTACCGCCTAAGAGTACTTGCCCATTTCGTCTGGAGCTAATTTCAAACTAATGATCCCCGTAGCGGACAAAGTAGTGCAGTGTGGTTAGTAGAAGTAGTGTGTTGTGTGTAGAATAATGTGGGCACAGCTAATGTGTTTGTTGCGCTGCATCAGTGCCCGAGTTGATACCAACACCAGTTCAATTACGTGTCTTGGTCATTATTTTCGTCATCTTGTTCCTGGTCGTAGCCGGTCACCTTGTGGGGGTGGGGGTCGAATGGTTAAGGTATTGGGCTCTGGGTCCGAAGGTCCCAGGTTCAACACTCGCATCACTCGGGACACTTTCTAATCACGCAGCCCTCCGGCGAAACAGTGTGGGCGGCGTCATTAGCCGTGATCGTGTATTAAGTGTGTTGTAAACCACCCAGTAAACAACAACAAGCCGGTCACCTTATCTGGCCTCTCGAATTTACCCCCCCCCCCCCCCACCCTACCCACCACAATCTCCTACATCTAACCCACATAGTTTCCTAGATGTTGAGGAGGTAATTTTACTCCATCTGAGCGTTGTAGCAGTTAGTCCATTGCGTGTGGTCTATAAAGCGGACAACGGGCATTCCAAGTGATGTTGCGTTTGCAGCGGTGTGTGTTCGTATGTTTTACTGATGAGGTTTTGCTGTGGGATTTTTACACATTAGGTAGCAGTATATAAGTACCTTGGAACTCAGTGTGCTACCCACGCTCTATAATCACGCTCTAATTTGGCAGCGACACGCAACGTTTGTTTTGTGTCTGTCTGTGCGCTCGTAATATCAACAGTAGACGCCATCGCAAAACCACATCTTAACGTCAAAGTATTCTCTCATAGTTTCCAAAGCGGTGAGCTATTGATGCGTGTGACATGAACGGCCAGCTGAGTTCGGAAGCCATTGAATAGCGTGCCAGAGGCCACATATTTTATCAGTATGCTAGTAAGAACCTTTCAAAATGATGTCAGTTTATGTGATCTGACATGCGAGGCACATTGTGAAGAACACTGGCACATTTAATTGTAAAACACTATATATCACGTATTCCCTGACTATCCAAATGCCTAGTCCAGTACTAATTTGAATACAAATGCAAAGACTACTACATAATTATTTACAGGTCGCAGCAGTTCCATATTTGGGACATGAACCACGCATTTCCAGTTTCTGGAATGTGAACACTTTGCAGTCATTACCTGCCCACAAATTTTCCAGTTAAATGACCACTCGATCCGGGGATGGCATTTCTCACCAAACCGTGGTGTGGGTCCAGATCCAAACATTTTTTTTTTAATTCAGTATGGAAAATGATAAATTAGTATAAGAATGGTACCAAGCCAAGAATACCGATATCTTCCCCACCTCCCGATCCGACCGTGATCTCCAGATATGACAAGGTCCATGCGATTGGGGCGACTACATTCCGAAACTGATGCGTGAATATAACCGCCACTATCACTGCTGTGTCTCGTCCATCACTGCTTTGCCTTTTTATCACTGCTGTGTCTCTTCTATCACTGCCTTGTCTCTTCTATCACTGATGTGTCTCTCCATCACTGCTCTGCCTCCTCCGTCATTGTTGGTGTGGTCAGCGAACAGACAACCTAGGAGGTGAAGCCGTGCGCTCTGGAACAAAAGCTATTCTCTGTGAGAATAGTCTTTAAGGTCTTTGCTTCAATGTCTTCATGACCATTATTTCCATGAAAAGCTCATGTATATAATGTTGTTAAGTCCTACAAATTCCATTCATCTCCCTCAACCTTAATGGTAGCGGAAGCCATGGATAGTGGTGCGGTACCGCCTGCCGTTTGCAAACTGGACCTGCAATGCCAACGGTACAGCAACGAACGTGCTACGGTCAATGGTGTTCCCGCCATCTGTACCAAGCTCGTTCAAATGGTTAACCTCCATTTTATGTCAAAGGCCAAAGTCGTGAAAGTTCGAATATCTCACAATGAAATCCTAGCACTAGACAAATAACGTTCGAAATGCTGCTAACATTTTTTAAAAATGTATTCACCCTTCAATTATCAATTCAATTATGTTCCATACATTGCATTGTTATGCACGCATCACGAGTCAGGTCTAACCAAGAAGTCGGTCTTATCATCGGAAGGATGAACATGGAATCAAAATTTCAAAGTTGTTAGTAATGTTTGGGTGAGTAAAAAGGGCCCTGCCTCGGAATGATCCACAACACCCAAGAAGGCCACCAAGGATCAACCGAGGTCAACTGATGTCAATGGTTTGAAGACGTCCAATACACATTGGAATACGGGTTTCTTCGTCCAAGTTATCCTAAAACATGCAGCTGTGATCTTCCTTACGGGTTCCCTCCTTATGCAAAAACTAAAAATATTTTTGTCTCCGAAAAATCCGATCGACGCAGCCTGCGAAGGGTTGCGTCGATCGGGTGGGTGCGAACAAGGAAACGCTTTCCTTTTTTTGGCGACTACTAATTGTTAATATATTTCTCAAGTGTCATGCAAAATATCATCAAGAACCATTTGAGGGAGTCGGACGTTAATTTACTCTTACTTCAATTTTGACACCGGTAACGAAGTAAGGTCTGTCCGAAGGTGTGCTTAATCATGTTCTGAAACAACGTGAAGAGCTAAGAGGCTTAGAGCTAAGAGGAAAATGAACAGCTAAGAGGCTAAAAGCTAAGAGGAAAATGAAATAAATGAACAACATGAAGTAATGATAGTATGCTGTGGTGACGACTGATACTGGACTAATGAGCATTCCAAGTTTGTCTTTCTATTATTTGCTCCTGTGCGCTTCTCAATTTTCAATCTATTTCCGAGCGTGCCAAACTCAACTGACGCAGGGAGCCGCTTGATTTCTTCACCGTATGATGTTGTTCCGATGTCGTCACTCCAACCCGCACCACACGTCAACGAACAGCCAATCGGAGCTCCTGTATCGTCTGAGTGGGCGCGGCTACGGTGACGTCACTTGGCAGACCGTTTCGTACACTACCCACAATGCATCACAGGTTTCCCTGCCCCAGGCCTCGTCGGGCTATCAGTTGCATTGACTGCAGAGTTGGTATCAGCTGTAAATGAGGTTATCCTGATCATTGCTACAGCCAACTACGCTAATATGCTGCTCAGCTTCCCTCATTGCCAGTTGCAGGGTTTCTTGCTAGATTGGCCATGCTAGATTGTTCTTTGTACGCAGAGGAAGTAGAGCGCCTGGCACAAATGTTATATAAATTCCTCACGACTGTGATCCATTTCACCATGAATACGTCCCAGAAAATACACCGGATTTGTTAAGTGCGCAAACACAATGCTTTCTCTGTTACATACCATTGCTATATTTTCAGCTATGAAACATCATTTAAAGCTTTGGTCTTTATCTATGATCGACCAAATTAATTCCTTCGATGATAATATTAGAGAGATTGAAGTCCAGTATGCCTTGTGAAAAGACAACGCGTCACGGCATAATAGGTGCCTAACACCGAGCCCTGCACCGCCCGCGACATCACCACGTCAGCTCTGACACAGTGGAGGGCTCGCACGGTCGGTGCCAATTGTTCGGTATTGTTGCCGTCAATGCTGACGGCCAACGGTGAACCGTTTGCGTCAACGGCCGCCGCCATCAATCGCTTAATCGAATCGACTTAAAGTAGCCCCTGCCAAGTCGGCGCCGATATTGATATTTCTGGCCAGAGCACTTTGGATTGATGGCACTTTGCTGGCAAGTGACTGCCGATGAGCAGTTTTCTCACCTCACAGCCCTGACATTTATGGGCTCCTTTCCTGTCTTGCTGCACGACTACGGCAATCCTGGGCCCCTTTTCCACCTCGCTGAACAAGGCAGTTCCGGACTCTTGTTCTACCTCAATGCTCACCGAACCAATTTCCTGTCTCGCCGAACCTGGACAATTCGGGCGTATGATGTTATACAGTGGAATATCTTGGTGTAGGGTGTACAGGACATTTATCCTAACACCTTCGCCGTCTGTCTAGCCCAGGCGAAGTCACGTGCAATTAGAGACGGATGCATGCTTGGGACTCGGGAGAGGGGCTTGCAACTAATAAAGTAGTGAGCAGAAACGTTCTCGCAAAGCTGGGATGTCTGAACAAAACCCTTAACGTGTGGAACGACAGGGATAATAAAAATAAATAAATAAATAAAAAGTGTAACTAAACGTGGGATGCTTGTGATGTTGTGCACCCAGTGTGCCCACCAGTTCTGCCCACCTGTGGCCTTTTTCATCTCTGTCGAATATGGAGACGGGGAACTCGGGTCAGTGCCGGCCGCTGCCGCTGCAGTCCGCTGCAGTCGTGCTGCCAGTGGCGGGCGTTTTTGCCTGATCAACGTGGCGCCACTTCCTCAGGGATATATATATATATATATATATATATATATATATATATATATATATATATATAGCATAATGTGGGGCCTCCTGGGATTGCGGCCGAAAGGGAGAAGTAGTAGATCGGGTGGTGAGGGGTGGATGGATTGGATCGGGTGTGGATGTGGTGGACCGAATGGCAAGGATAAGGGATTTGAGTGATGAGGAGTGGGGGACTTGAACGAGTGAGAATATAGGTAGAACTCAGTGGTTATGCTGTGGAATGTGTGCTGTGTTTTTGTAAGGTGTGTGTGGGGTGTAGAATGCCAAGTACATTTCTGGATTTTTTCACGTGCCTTAGCACCTCCCAAGTCCAGTGCCGTGAAGTATTTATATATCGTGCAGCCAGAGCATTTAACCCAACACAATTGAAATTATGCAATTGGACTTGCCAAATACAAAGATAATTCCACCCCCAGTTGTGTTGGACGCGTCTGTGATTGGGTAAGCATGCCTCTCTATCAGCACGCACTTTTGTGTATGTTTGGTAGCGCAAGCAGTGCCGATGTGTAGTTGTGTGTATGGCTCCGCCACAAGGTGGGGGATGGAGGGAATGTATCCCCCAACCGTCCGTTTGGGGGGATCACACCCACAATAATTATTAGGCATATGGTCAATTATGTTATGCATGCAAAGCGTATGCTGGTCATGGTATAAAAGTTCCTTCATGTGTAACTCTTCCTTCACTCTGTCGGATATGCCAGCAAGTGGTAGATTATTGATACTCAAAATTGGTGTGGATCGAAGCAATTGTGCATGGCTGCATCGCCAGGTTCTGACCTATTTGAAAGGGTCGCAGTCAACACAGCCTTGGGCCAATCATAGGAGGCGCAGGTTTTAGGCGACCGTTATATTGTCAAGCATGACATCATCTTTCGATTTCGATTCGATTCGATTGCTGGGTGGCTAGGTATGTAGGCATGCTGGCGAGGAAACAGAATAATGTGTGGTGAGAGGTACCAACATATTTCACATTTGTGAAACGTGGGACAGAAGCGAGATGAGCCACAAGCTTGATGGGCTAGATCTAGATCACGCAATCAAGGGTGCCGCACCAAGCGAGAACTGCCGCACCGAGCGGACTACGCCTGCTCCGGGCGGCCACCATGGCCGCACCGAGCAGGCGCCACGGCTGTGCCGAGCAGGCACTACCACGAAGCGGGGCGGCAGTGCATGACGTACGTGGCCCGTCGGGTATATTCACCAAGTTTGTGCCGTCACATGACCTCGCCTTTGCTTCAACTGTACCCTGTGTCGGAAATTTACGAGTGAGAAACGATAAGAAAAAGAGAGGTTCGTCCAGGGGTAGGGCGCTGGTCTCTCAACCGAAAGGATGTGTGGCGTCCTGTCGCTTCTCGCTGCCGCTACGAATCCACGTGAGCAATCGACCGTATAACCTAGAATGAGTTGGTGCGTCGTGAAGGCTGCAATAAGAAACGGCACGGAATAGTAACGATTGTTTTGAACAGCCATGTATTGCTTTGCTTTCTGAATCGCAGTTTCGTGGCGCGCACGTCAAGTGTTCGATTTTCTCAAATATCAGCTGTAAAGGTGGTGCGGGACGAACGTGCAAATGGCCATAGCGAGTACATTTCCAAAATGTAATGCTGGAGGGAGTATGAGGAGACCTTTCAACATCCCAGGGACGGGAGGTCCAGGAGCAAGAATTACCCTTTTGCAGGCTACAAATCCAACCTAGAATGAGGGGACGAGTGGTCTAGGGGTAAGATGCTCGTCTCACAATCGAAAGATTGTGGGTTCGAGTCTCACCTGTCGCTACTCTTCGCCCGCGACCAATCGGCGTGAGAGATTGGCGACGCAATATGACTCAACGGTCGACGTGTCGTAAAACCAATAACCAACCAACCAACCTAGAATGAAAAAGACATCGGTTTTGTAGTTGTCTCAGCCCTCCTATTGATTACATTATGCTAAGGTTGATTTTTCTTGTAGAGTAAAATTTGCTGGGGAGGGTTCAATGAAGGTTTTACGAAACCAGGGAGGATCCTGACCCCCTCTCCCGGGGATATCCACCTCTGTTGTAAGGCAATGCTCCCTGGTGTAATTTCACATCCAATGTCGGAGTGAGGGGAGGGCTCTGACTATCTCCCACTCGTGCCCACCATGTGTAATTTGTAAGCAAAAGGTAAATTGGATACAGTTTTCTTCAAATACGGACACAAGAAATTACTTATCAATGCCTCACTAATATATGAAAACTGACCCCGGATCAGTGGCAATGCAAACCCCATAAGTTAATGGAATTTCTGCACTGTTTTCCAGCCTACGTCTCAGGTAGGTTTGTTGGATCGCCTTTGCTATCTCCCTCAATCAAAATAACGTGGCGGAGCCCATGGTTGCGTGGCTTGTGTAAGTGGGTGTTGGGCTTCAGTGCATTTTCCGGGTCATGTGCCTATCACATCATGACGTTGTCTTTGACGCTAGCACATAGAAGGACGCTGGTCACATGCTGGGAGGCTATATATAATTGCATTTCCGAACGACCAGCAAAACTAAAGCTATGGATATATATGGCACAGCGACGTAGTGCGACTCGCTTCAGTACACAAATATCGGCCGTCATCACAACATTCCAGTTGATCAATTTGCATGGGTCTGCGGTGGTGGTGCAGCCATAATTTCTGCAAGAGGAAGGAACCAATCAAATTGTTATAAATAGCATAGAAAGAAGCAGAACTAGTTCGACAATACTATCGAGCATCATAAACGCACGGGCTGAAAACTATCCTCAGCTATCACAGCTACGCTGTATATTTATATTATATATATATATATATATATATATATATATATATATATATATATATATATATATATATATATATATATATATATATATATATTTATATGTGTGCTGTGTGTGTGTGTGTGTGTGTGTGTGTGTGTGTGTGTGTGTGTGTGTGTTCTTCTGAATCTGGTTTGTGGGGACGAAGTATGAGTCTCCCACCTTGTTTGTGGGAACAAACAGGGTGGGGTTCCGGGGTCATGCCGGTTTGTGGGAACAAATACTTGTCCCCGGAAACCGGATGCTTAGTTATTCGTAGGACATGTACTTATTGCATCCTAGATACGTTTTAAGTCAACATCGGTTTGTCGGGACACGATTTTTCTGGTCCCCCATACCCGGCTAAACGCGCATGCGATTTTTCTAGGTGGGGTATGTGTGTGGGTGGAGCCTATTCGAGTATGTATCCAGACGTCGCTGCTTATCAGCTATTATCAGCTAACCGGGCGGTCCCCCAATGACGGGTCTGTGAACCTTGGCCACCAAGGGTGCGGCTCACCGACTCATCAGGCAGATCCTCGTAACAAGGGGTTGGACACAAATTTGATTGAATATGGCTTCATTGAATTTAATTTAAGTTCATCGATTCAATATAGCTTCATCATTTATCACCAGATTGGACTTTAGTTAACAAGATCCAAAATAAATTGGATGCTACTCTACATTCTCATTGAGGGATGTATGTATGAATAATAAAAGGTAATACATTGATTTTGTCCGCGTATTCTGATGTTCCTCAATTTATTGACCTGATATAACCTTACGGCTTTTGGAAAAATACACGTAAATTGGCTGTACGTTTCCAGGGTCATGGAAATGGGGAGCAAAACTACACTCAGTTAGGCCGGTTATGGTTCACATAAGATTAGAAGCTACTTTAGATGGTTCTTGTTTACTCTGATATAAAAATACTGTCATGGGCGAATCCAGGCGGCAGGATGTGATTGATATGGTGCAAAACTGTTTTTATGACCGTATTTGCAAGAAGCGGGTAGCCTCTCTGTGTCGATCCCTCGTCGTTACGTCTTATTTTCGCCACTGGCTAAAGTAAAAATGATTATATGAAATACGTCCATGGAGCAACGGCTTGAAGGTTATTTAGGATCATTTTTAGTCTTTTCAAAAACATGGCATCCCTTTTTCTTTTGGTCTGGAGCCGCTTCTGCTCTGTCGGCACAGCTCAAAGTCTGGCCCAAGGTCTCTGTAGAAACCTACTATGGATTCAACTCCAGTCGAAATATACAGTTGATAATATGACAAAACATACGTGGACGAAAGCTAGGAGCAGCCACCATGTTGCATTGAGCTGCTACTAATGTGTGTGTGTATGTGTGTCTGTGTGTGTGTGTGTGTGTGTGTGTGTGTGTGTGTGTGTGTGTGTGTGTGTGTGTGTATATATATATATATATATATATATATATATATATATATATATATATATATATATATATATATAATTCCAGTGCGGGAAGCTAAATGAACTGTCCCGATTTTCTAATTCCACTGTTAAGCAAGGCTTGTTCCTCTTCAATATGATACTTGATCTTTGTTGTCACGACGAGTCTCTGCCTTCCCCCACTTGGCCTTAGCGCCTGCTGTCCTAGATCCTGGCCGGGCCAGAGGAGAGGAGTGGGCGGCAGACAACACTTTGTTTTTCATCACATAGGTTTGTGATGATTCTATGAAAGGTAGACATTCGGTATACGGCAGACTTTCCACATAGGTAGACTTCGGTTTGCGCCATACCGTGGACATATGAAAGTTGAGATCGTGGCAGTGGTGAAAAAATGGACAGACATAGCATTGACCAATCGTTCAATAAAAACAAATACTGGAGCGAGTACATGAATAATACATGCACGAACGTTATTGAAATAATTTTCCCGGCAAATCAATATACCTATATATCCGTTCCGTCCAGTGAATTCAAAGAGCTTAACTAATAAATTGTCTGATGTGCAGCCTATTTATCACTGCATTCATTGTGTTCCAACAGCCCAGGAGGTATGTAATTGTCCTATTCAAAATTCCTATGAAAATTGCTACGCCCATTTGAATTGGTTTTAATCCGAGAAATTATCAAGCAATAAGACAGGCATTAACCATGTCATCCATCTTACTATTTGCGTCACATGGCGAACCAGACATCCTCATGCAATGATGACCTCATCATGAAAAGACATGAAAATGGCCAAATGTTTAGGGAGTCTTGAATGACATGGGCGCTCCCACATTTAACTTTTTTCCCACGGCATCGAGGTCGCTCGATAGCCGCCCCAGACTGTGTGAAAAGTGGGCACTCATCAGTGCGAAGCCGCCCCAAACTGTTTGAAAAGTGGTCGCTCATCACTGCGGAACGATTGTGGAAAGGAGAGGCGGAATAAGGCGGGCGTTGCCAGGACCATCTGGGGAGAAGCAACAGTCTAGATTACTCAATATCAGGGTCGTTGAAATGTAAACGAGCGGTTTTCCAGTTGTCTACCTTTTGGAAAAAATATGCATGCTTTTCACGCTCTACTGCGAGGGGCAATAGCGGCCATGATCGCACCAGCTATCTCTCAGACGTGCTTAGCTAATACATGCATCACCTTGCACCAAGTCAAGTCGTGATTAAAAATGTGATAAATACTACTGCAGTTCACAAGATAAAGAGGTACATTGTGGATTCTTAATTCCATTAAGTCGGCTCGCCATCTACACCTCATTTCTTCCTCATTTTTGTGTGCTATCAACCATCAACCAATCCATGTTTGCACAAGCATAGCAAATTTAACAGAATATGGCTTATTGCCGCGTCCCCTGCCAAACCGGAGGCTCGCAGTCTTTTTAAATAATACATCGTTTCACCTTTCCCCAAGCAACTCGCGGCACTGCACGGCACTCTACATGAGGCGTCATGTCGGGTGTCGTCACTCCGTGTCGGCGTCACTCCGTGTCGGCGTCACTCCATGTCGACGTCACTTCGTGTCGGCCATATGAGGCGTCACTCTGTGTCGGCGTCACTCCGTGTCGGCCATATGAGGTGTCACTCCGTGTCGGCGTCACTCCATGTCGGCCATATGAGGCGTCACTCCGTGTCGGCGTCCTTCTGGTGGTATTTGTGCATCGATAATAGTCTCTGAGACGCCTAGGTTCGGACTTCCACTTCGACATTACACCCGCCCGAGGGTGGAAGAGATCAGTTAACTAAATGGGACACGAACTCACTACAATCTTAATTTAATCTTAGTTTTGATCCAATGGGACATGCATGCACTATATTCCCCACGCACTATATATATATATTGGTATTTGTGTGCCATTCGCATTATCCTTACAATAAAATTGTTTTACATACGCTTTGCCAATCTTCTCAGTCGTCATATACTGATGTGCATTCTGGCGTCATTGTCATGGTGCATGCTACAAGCAACATGTATCACGGAATACACACTTAGCAATTACGCAAGTATGCAGGCACGCACACGCACACACACATACACATGCACACACATACACAGACGCACTGTATGTTTGTTTCATGTTTATGTTTCATGTTTATGTTTCATGTTTATGTTTCATGTTTATGTTTCATGTTTATGTTTCATGTTTATATTTCATGTTTATATTTCATGTTTATGTTTCATGTTTGTTTCATGTTTATGTTTCATGTTCATGTTTCATGTTTATGTTTCATGTTTGTTTCATGTTTATGTTTCATGTTTATGTTTCATGTTTATGTTTCATGTTTATGTTTCATGTTTATGTTCCATGTTTAGGTTTCATGTTTGTTTCATGTTTATGTTTCATGTTTATGTTTCATGTTTGTTTCATGTTTATGTTTCATGATGTTTCATGATGTTTATGTTTCATGATGTTTATGTTTCATGATGTTTATGTTTCATGTTTATGTTTCATGTTTATGTTTCATGTTTATGTTTCATGTTTATGTTTCATGTTTATGTTTCATGTTTATGTTTCATGTTTATGTTTCATGTTTATGTTTCATGTTTATGTTTCATGTTTATGTTTCATGTTTATGTTTCATGTTTATGTTTCATGTTTATGTTTCATGTTTATGTTTCATGTTTATGTTTCATGTTTGTGTTTCATGTTTATGTTTCATGTTTATGTTTCATGTTTATGTTTCATGTTTATGTTTCATGTTTACGTTTCATGTTTTCATGTTACAGCATATGTTTCATGTTTGGCACTATTTCGGGACAGTCATGCACGTGCGTTTGCTATTAGGCTCCCCGTCATGGCACGTGCACGCGACAGAGCTAATCCGATTCCTCGGGCCTGGTGAACAGGGGACGGCTCCGGTGACCCCCGGCGAGGCCATCTCTCGGGGCGTGCTACCGAACAGATGGATTTGTTCAAAGGCAGGTCATGTCCGTGAACCCGGTACCGCGGGCGCTTTCCGTGGTCAGACGTGCGCCAAGGACCTCGCGTGCCAAGAGGCGCATTAGCCGACTATGTCACCGAGGCGGTCATGCGAAGCGAAGCATTACAATATTCATCATCATGTAATTTATTTTACTTATTTCGTATGCATGTGTGCATGCCACCTCCTGACACAATGAGAAGTGCCTGAGTCTGGAGCACACCAATAGGAAACACTGTTGGAATACACTAATAGGAAACTCCCGAAGCATCTTTTAATTCCCAGGAGTACTCATAAATGAAGAAAAGCAAGCAAATACTCAGAGAAGATTGGTTCACCTGGGGAATCATCACGGATGAAAAACGAAAACACTTGGATAAGAACGTTCGAATTTTACGAATCGTTAAACTATGTGAAATCAAAGGACACGACCGAACTTACAATGGGGATGCATGGGATTGGAAATTTTGAACATATTTACGAACGTTCAGCCATTGTATAGCTCGTAGTTTCTTCACCGATTTGAGTAACATTTCTTGAGCAATGCAATGAATTAGAAGTGTACTATTTATCACTCACCTACTTTTGAAACTTACAGGTAAGAAAAGTTACAAGTATCAAAGTGTGTTGGTAACGCAAATGTCGGTAATGAAAATATCTTGCAATAGAGTGTCCCATTTAACAACATAAATGGAACTAATTTACCCTGTAGCGAAAAGTAGTGCAACAAAAATGTCGTAACTAAAACTCCATGTAGCGAATTTACCGAAACCGAAAGGTCGGATCCTCTTTCCTGTTACAATACATTTCGAGATATAGTTAGCTTGCCCTGGAATATGCGTGCTTTTTGCAATATCTGTTTAAGACCAGGGTTTTGCGGCTCCACTTTTCGTGCCTGAACAGGTAGCCGTGTGGACACAGTCTGGGCTGCAAGTCTCGTGTCTACCCAGGTAGTCGTGTGGACTTAGCTGGCGGTCTGGGCTACACTTTTCGTGTCTACACAGGTAGCCGTGTGGACACAGTCTGGGCTGCAAGTCTCGTGTCTACCCAGGTAGCCGTGTGGACTTAGCTGGCGGTCTGGGCTACACTTCTCGTGTCTACACAGGTAGCCGTGTGGACACAGTCTGGGCTGCAAGTCTCGTGTCTACCCAGGTAGCCGTGTGGACTCAGCCACCAGTCTGGGCTGCAAGTCTCGTGTCTACACAGGTAGCCGTGTACACCCAGCCACCGGTCTGGGCTACACTTCTCGTGTCTACACAGGTAGCCGTATGGACACAATCTGGGCTAAGTCTCGTGTTAAGGTAGCGTGTACACTTTTCGTGTCTACACAGGTAGCCGTGTGGGCTCAGCTGCCGGTCTGGGCTCCACTTTCTTGTCTGAGCATGTCTTTCTTTCCGTCTGGGCTCCATTTCTCTTGTATGCACGGGTAGCCGTGTAGACTGGAGGTGGCAAATCTGGAAACTTTTGGACCGACGCCGGACCGACCAATCTGATGTGACCCAGTCCGATTGGGCTTGGTTAAAATGAACTAAAGCCCGTCCAAAATACCAGTTATGTAATACTAGTGGTATTAGTAGCAGCATTACCATTGTTATTAACCAAGGCTTAATTGAGGTCAAATACTCAGTTCACATGAACTTGAGAAGCCCCCTTCACTTCCAGAACATGGATTGAAAGTAAATATCTTATCCAGACATTCTTTTTGTATCTGCATGCATTCACAGGAACACCATGTTGGATAAAAATAATTATTAGAACACGTAGGTATTCCCATGACGTTCCTTCCTCAATATAGTATCTTACGAAGCAGCAAAATTAACAGTCCTAAGGTTTGATTTGTTAAGTGTTCAATAATATATAGAATGCTGCACCGTAACTTTCAAATTCACACCGTCCCACTACAAGTTTCAGATATCCAATTTGTCATTTTCTTGAGCTTTGAAAAGTCATGGTAACGTACTATCAAAGTAAAAAACTCACATGTTCTCCCTTACTATTGTTTGTTGCGTCGCGTTTGTCATCAGCCTGCCTCTTTGATTCCAAAATGTATTTAATTGTGTCTGTTAGCTGTCTGGCTTAACCAATGCATCAGGTAACCATTGATTAGTGTCATCTACAGCAATGCACTCGAAAAAGTACCAGGTATTGATATTTACCCAACTGACACTGCTAGTCTACAACAACGCATGACCATGATTAAACAAGGGTGACTGAAAAGATGGGACCATAGCACCAGCTACAATAATCATCAGTCAGCTAGTGGCCTAATGCGGCGCAAAAATGACAAATCTTGCAAGAAATACAGATAGCCTAGTGTCAGAATGTAAAAGCGTCAGAATGCCCAACAGCCAAGAAGTGGTCTATTAAACGACCGCCGACCCGAACATGAATTGCTTTAAATCATTGAAGCATACTCGTATATTGATAACATTTTCAGTGATATGCCTTCAATGCAGTTATATTATATAGAATGGCCGACACGGTAAGTTCAAAAATGACGGTCCGCACTATGTACGTGCTGCATTAAAAAGGCTGGAAGAATTTAGAAAACAATAGATGATTGCTACCTGTTTCTCAAGCACCAAAGCCTTGAACAAAGCTTGAATGGTGATATCATTCATTAATGGAACCTAAGCATGCTCATGGGGTTTGGTTGATATTGATTTCTTCGATTTATGATGCTGCTCCAAGATGGGTCTTGCTTTCAATGCCATCATTAATGGTTCATTACTTGAGTTATATTCAGTAGCCTACAGTTAACGCCATCAATGAGCGTAGTATGAAGACTAAAACGACGCAACCACCGGCTGTAGGGCAGGGAAGCTGACCATGGAAGATGGATTATAAAGGACCCAATGTTAAGTTTGAAGGATGAGGAATATTTCATTTTGAACTGTGAACATAATAATATAATGATGAAAATATTGCATGTGATGTGTAGTGTATTACAGATTACTAAAAAATGAAGGAATCAATCCGCGCCCATGGCTACAATTTTGCTATTTTATTTGCATTCGATGAAGGCAAGTATTAAGCTGTGCATTTTAATAAATGCATTCTTTTGAAATCCGCTTGTTAACTATGGAAGCCAGACAACAGAAACATAATTGCTTTTTGAGAGGCTTGTTTTTTCCTTGTATTTTCATTGAACAAATTTTGAAGAAAATGATGCACATGGTTGTCATGGTTGCCTATGCAACCATGGACAAAAAACGATGACATTCGTACGCCGTCTTAATACAATGTGCTACAGTGCTAGTCTTATGCCATGTGTCGGTCATATTGGCTTGGCTCCAGCCATATTGTACCGTTCGATATCTGGTGAATCTGATATTCTTTAGTCTTTATTGCTATTAAATATTGTTTTAAAATTGAATTCTGCATGTCATGGATATGCTTGGCTTATCTATTTATATAATTGATGGTCTGCTATCTTCAGCAATTAGCATTCAAGAAATCTTGGAAGTATTGTCAGGTTGTCATCAACTTGTTCAATGCATATGCCAAAATTGCTGGCTGGAATGTTCAAATATTTATCACAAGCTGCATGGTGATCATCCTGACAGACCGGCTAAAGACCGGCATATATCCCAAAGAAAAGTCAAATGGCCCACAGGTCCTGATTAGGCTTTCTGATTGGGCTTCGGTCCTTTAGTTTGTCACCTATAGTGGACTCAGCTGCCAATCACGTGGTTATGTCGTCATGAAACGTGGCCTGCGTTCACTGAGGCCGAGCGACGGCGTGGCTAATCTGACTATCCGACCCTGACTCTCTGGCAGAGTGCCGACCCTATTTGACCCTGACTCTCGGGTGGGGAGACGGACCCTAACTCCTAGATAGAGCTTGACCCTGATTATCCGATCCTGACTCTTGGGCAGGGAGCCCGTCTCCGACTCTCGGCCAGGGAGCCCGGCCCTGACTCTCGACCAGGGAGCCCGGCCTCGACTCTCGGCCAGGGAGCCCGGCCCTGACTCTCGGCCAGGGAGCCCGGCCCTGACTCGCCAGTGGTGAGCGTGATCCCGGCAGCTGGCGACTGCCGAGCGCTGTTTGTGCCGCCCAACCCCGGCACGCAACAACAGCCGGCGACAGCGCGTGCTGCTGTCGGGCGGCCGCCTCCGATCGGGCGTCGCGATCGTTGCCGACGACAGCCACCAATCGGTGCGCCGTGGTCTGGACGCGCTGGGTCATCGGGCGGCGAGCTGTGAGACGTTGGCGAGACGTGCTACGCCGCGAGACGTGGCATCACCAAGCCCGACTCACTGAGCTACCAACTGCTGAGCTGTGGGACGGCCGGACTCCGCGTTACAGTCCGACCGTGGTACAATACGTCCGCACCACGGAGCCTGACTTACTGAGCCGGAATCACCGAGCCGGACTCATCGAGCCGGACTCGCTGCTGAGCCACGACACGGCCAGACGTCGCGCGACCGTCCGGCCGTGGTACGACCCCGCTCCACCATGGAGCCGTCGGCGACGACGATGCTCACTGGCGCTCCCGACCCAACACGTGCGACAGTCGGATCAATACGGAGCGCATCTCGACACAGCGGCCGAGTTATGATAGCGCCGCTCTGTTTGTGGTGACCTTGCGACGCCGCAAGGCAAATGAATGCAACTCTTGTAATGTATGTAACTGCGGGCCAAGGTCGCTACTACTGAGCGCAGGCCGGTCACAGCTGTGGATCAATGGCACATTAATATGGTGCAGGCAGCAGGAAGGTTACCAAGATCAGTAATGGTTGCTGCTGCGATGCATGTACGTAACAGTCCCCACGCCGGATAATTGGTCAGAGGTCATCTCCACTGGACACAAGGAGAACAACACTGCCGGTCAACCTCGGCCTCAAAGTCCTGGATTTTGCCACGACGCTGGCTATGATGGCTATGATGTGTGACAATGGAAATGCCGGTCGCGGCTCACTGTCCCGGATTTGGTGCATCGGCTTGGTATTGGTATGTGGCATGTCGGCCGCAGCTCGCAATATCTATGAAATGCCACCACCCACATCACACCTATCAACATGGTATTAGACGACACCGTCACCCGTGAAAGCTTGCCGTCCCGACGGGCGAAGCAAGAAGAAATGATGCAAAAGCATTCAGTTTCGATACATGAAATAGTGTTAAATTTAGATGGAGAACGCGCTTGGTGTGATTGGACATCTTCATGATGGAAGTGAATGTGGTGGTTGAGGTGTGCATAAGGGGTAAAACGTAAGTGATAGTGTCAATGAAAAGATGTGCAGCCGCTGCATTGCACTTCACGGGCTTATGCGGGTTTG
The DNA here is from genome assembly GCA_034440615.1 of Ashinkailepas kermadecensis. Lineage (NCBI taxonomy): Eukaryota > Metazoa > Arthropoda > Thecostraca > Neolepadidae > Ashinkailepas > Ashinkailepas kermadecensis. Next base: position 742,739 of record JAOTOM010005180.1, read on the forward strand.
TGAGGCAGAATGATTTTGCGTACGGCATGTTCATCACGTCTGAAGCTTTTTACAGTGGTATGCATGCCGGTCAACTATTACGCATAGGGATGCAACGTGAGGAAGCCCCTTTTGTCTACGATCTCCGGTCCTCCTCTGTCCACTTCCCATTTATTTTGTTTCCACCTCGTCATTTGTGACTCTTCACATTCGGTCGAATGCATTTGTTAAGTTGCGTCATATCTTTCATCTTGCTGCTGTTGATATTCTGCAAAAAGTACTGTGGCAAAAGAGAGGCTGTGAGTTCCTAGCAATGCTATAACTCCCCTGGCATAGCTATAACTCCACTGGCATAGCCATGACTCCACTGGCAAAGCCATGACTCCACTAAGCAGAACCATGACTCCACTGGCGGAGCCAAGACCCCACTGAGCAAAAGTGCCATCAAGCTTGAAATCTAAGCGGGAAATATATATGGGTGCAGAGTTATGCTAACCTTGCATGTCAAGCGTATTTCGTTCAGAGCGTGCTTTGTCAGCACTCCCAGCTGAGAGGGATGGTTGATACCTTCACAGTCAATTAATCTTTAATTCAGATTGAGCCCTGAAAAAATGATCAGTGTGTCATCTCACACATCAAATTTCGCTCGCTTTTTATGTGTTCGGCCGGCCAGGGACCCTACATGGCTGGTCAAAGGAAAGCATGATCCACACATGAATATGAACATGAACATGTCAGTAGCTTCAACCGCACACTACACTGTGGGCTATAGCCGCGAGGTAAACAGCAAAATGCACCTTGCGTTCGAAAATAGATGTAAATGTCATTTGGCTCGATGACGCATGGTTACATGTCAACGTAAGGTGAAATTATCACAGCTCACGTCACACGTGATGAACAATGGCTCTTAAAAGCTTGAAGATGTCTACTCGGGGATTCGCCAGGCAAAACGTGGCGTTGAATTCGAGTTCAGGCGATAATAATGTCCTATAAGACATTTTTGTCGAGCAAGTCATCTTAGGACAATCGAGTCCAAAGATTTCATTTAATCTTGAGAAGTGTCCGGTTAGGAAATTTCCACTTACATCACCTAAAATGTAGATTAATTATCTGGGAACTTGAACAGCAGACAACAAGAACACAAATCCTGGAGAACAGCTCTCGCATAGCTACTTGAAGTGGCATGCTCTGTACATTTGTTGCGGAAAAGTCCACAAAGATCAGATACATAATGTTAATCGGCAGAGTAGAGCCACGCTCCGTTCTCCGGCGGTCACAGCAAAGCCGCTGTGCCTGTGGCAGCTACCACACCCTCGGGGGCAGCGGAAAACCCGCAACAGTGCAGCCACCACACCCTCGAAGGGCAGCGGAGAACCCGCAACAGTGCAGCCACCACAACCTCGGAGGGCAGCGGGGAACACGCAACAGTGGCAGATGTAAACCCCGATGCCGTATAATGCTTGTATGAAACCCCTGAGCTGCTCATGATATTTTTTCAAATTTAGTCTATCCTACTGGAATTAACGAGCGTGTCTTGTAACAAAAATAGGAACTTCAGCTTGTTACTGTCACAGAGCGGATGCAGATCAAGGTTGCCATGCACAATTAGTTTTTTAGACCGGCATTGAAACATTTAGTATGATCTGTCCGTAAAAGACATTACAGCAAGCCAAACATGGCTGCTAGACTGATAATCACGAAAACTACATCAATGCAAGAAGTGATCTCAGGTTAGATCATCACAATCAAACATAATTCGCCAAGTTGTACGTCGGGGGAATTGATTGTGAACACGTCGGATGAATAATTTTATCTGAATCAATATGCTTGACAAACCGGAAGTATACATGACAGATTATTTCCCTTTATGGCTGTCGAAGCTTGAATTCAATATCAGACCCGGTCGCGGAGCTATGGCGTCACAAGTTCCGACTGTGCATGTATGATGAGCGAACACTCGGGGGCTAAAATGCCGATTATGACGAGGTAAAGACAACTGAATCAGAGTTTCTGGACATGATCGATGGCCTTGATCACGTTACGCATCATGGCGTTGTACAAAGTCTTCAGTTTGTATGTCAGTTATATTGAACTACGAAACGAGACAATGATCTGAAAACTACCTCTACTTCGAGGTGGCTGACTGCACTACTCCGACAATGATTTTGCTGATCTGATCTGGGAGGTCAATTGAAGGACGGAGACACAATGCTTTGAGTAATCTACAAATTTAACCAAATATGCTGCGTCAGGCCTGTCGTTGTATATCTATGTCTATCGTAGAGCAGAACTTAGGTAAGAGTCAAACTTATCCCGCACTTGGAGCAGTAGGAATTATACAGCACTGTTAGGCTTAGAATACTTCTATTTCCAACTGTAATTAGGCGAATATTTCTTAAGGACGGCAGACGATTGAAAAATGGTTCGCAGGATTCACGTGTGCACCAAGTGCCACGGAGGAACTGACGTCATTCTGGAACAATGAACACCACCCATAATTAGCGCTGTGTGTGGGATTGAAATACGGGAGCCAAGTTCCAAGATACGCCAGTGCAAGGCGCCATTAGTAGTGCTGGACGACCGAAGGCAACGCGTGACCTTTAAAACTCCCATGCTGTGGGCACAAGTTCGAGCATCATATCTTCATTTTGTTGGCAGCGGACGATGGCGGCGCGGTGATCTTCACTGAGGTGACGAGGCCAGGCACGCAGCGCCACCTGCCCGGCACCGCGAGTGCTCGCATAAATTATGTCTGAACAAAAAATAACGGAGTACTCAGGAGGAAACATTGTGATGGCAACTGGTAAGAGTCAAAATATACAGGGTGGGTCAAATTCTGGGTGATGGAAGTAGAACTTCACATGTTATAGCAAAATAGCGTTAACAGGGTTCGAAAGGCGGACCGGGTCGGATCGTTCATTCGCGTATTCTGCATGTACCGAGCAGGTTCACTTCGGCTTCAACTTCGCTCGTAATGACAACTTCGGTACAACCCCTGTAGCAGGAGAACTGCCCACAAACCACGCATTTCACCGACACAGATGTAACGTGCTCCCACATAGGCAAACTTGGTAGGCTCTCCTGGTGTTTTTCTGTCACCGAGGCGGATCCCCTGGCAGGTGCGACACCATGTCAGCTGCCATATACCGGGAAAATGCAATTACAGAACGCAGCGCAGCGAAGCCGGTCATTTGTGCAGCGGTTCCACCCGGGACACGTTTCCCGACTAGTTATGGAAACGATTTGCCCGGTCTGAACTTTCTGGTTCCGCACGTCCAACTGGCCGTCAGTTTGTGAGAATTATGTGCTTAATTGCAACAGTTGGATTTGCAATCCAACCCTCGCGTTCGCAATTTATCGATCGGAAACAGAATGTGGCCATCTTTGTGACAGTTGCACGCGGTTGGAGACCGCCGCATTGGTCTGTCAGTCCGGTGGCCGCAGTGGCGCCCACGCATTGGCAGTCTGTTGAATCCTCCGACAGAGATGAAGTGTCGTACTGAACCCACCGACTCGGAATGGTTGCGCATTCTGCATTTGCGACAAGACAGGCGGTTGAGTGCCTTACGAGGGTGTAATCTGCTGAAATCGAATGTCATGCATAGCAAAATATGGGGGGGGGGGGGAGTGAACCGTTGTGTGAAAATGGAAGTTGATCATCGACAACTGACTCATTGGCTTGCATGTGAAAGAGGATGTCATAGCATGGACCATGGCATCGGAGTCGGGTGGTGAGATGGGACTAATATCTAACTGATAAATTCCGACCTTCCATGTGGAACGAGAGCAAGAACAGGAAGATGAATGCATCAGAAGATGATCTGCGCATCAGTTTCCAACGCTGACGCGCGCAAATGCAGCATCATGCTTATAACGCGCCGTGGACAAGAGGAAGACCCTCCCTCTGCCTTCTCCCAGATAAACTGTACCTGAGAGGGCTATGGCCAACGCTACGAAACTCTCATGGTGAATGGAGGTGGAGACGAGCAAGAGCAATACTTGAACGTGCAGTGCAGTGGAATGTCCGTGTCAATCAGTCACAGGCGCATTGCCTTAAGCAGTGTAGTCGAATGTCCGTGCCAATTAGTCACAGCCGCATTGCCTTCAGTGTGTATACAGTAACGCGCCTTCAAGCATGTATGCATAGCTTAAGTGACATCGAATGCGATACATTCACCAACTTATATTGCTAAAGGCAGACATAAAAGTATGTCCCTCCCTGGAATTGAGCACAGTACACCGGACTACAGACCACGCACTGCAGCCATTTGTCACCCCGGACGGATGGCGAGTGCTGGCTGCGATGCGAGGTGAATGGGAAGCTGACCGCGATTGAGGATGCTGTCGTGAATCACTTTCTCGGAACAAAGAGTGAGAGTACTTCAGGAGAAATATGGTGATGAACCGTTAGCCAACCTCAAGATGAAAAGAGCAGAGCTGGCTCTGAGTGACAACATTTTAGCTTGACGTTCTGTGTGACAGCCTTGAACGCTGGTGAAGTTTCCCGCCGAGCGGAAATGCCGCCGCGATCCTCTGCCTTTAACACAGATTAACCCTCCCCGTCTTTCCGGTCATATCCTCACACCCCGTCTCGGGGGGGGGGGGGGTTGATACAAACCCGCTCTAATCTCCAAACTAAACGTCGCACGAAAACGAAAAAGATGTCATCGGATAGCGCTCGACGAGTAGGGCCAGACACCACCCCCAAAATTGTATCCCCTCCAAAATGACGTCGCTAGGGGGCGTAAGTTTTCACGACTTACATCATGTCCTTGGCTCCGGGAGTTCATTTTTGGGAATATTTGAAAAAAAAAAAAATATTTGTAATCAGAAAAGGAAGGCGAAATCGACCATGGCCCTAAAACTTTCCAAAATTCTTTTTTTTTGAAATTTCAAAATTGTGAGTTCAATTTCCTTTCATTTTTCTTTTTATAATTGGTAGAGTGGACCGAAGAACGATGTTCGAAGTCAACTTTATCTCATAAAAAATGCTTACTTTAGCCAGAATCTTCGATTTTAGCTCTTCTGGGCAAATATGCAAAACTATTAAGTAATCAAAAACGGAAAAAAATCCTCTGGAACGTTTTGTTTCGTCCTTCAAGATAAGCAAACGCTGAAAGTGTCATTAAAATATCTCAATCCGTTAAAGCGTGACGACTGGTTGAACATTTCTGGAGGTGACCTCACTTGACCTTGACTAACTCGTTAACCCTAGATGACCTGACCTTAAAATTTTGACACAACATGTCAAATTGTTGTGAAAAAAGGTATGTAAAATTTCGGTGCGCTACCGCGCGCCGTTCTTTCACTATCCGTGGAAAACCTTAGAGGGGGTTATCACCCCCCGAGACGGCGCGGGTTAAGAACACTTCATGCATAGCATTAGATAATAATTGATGTTTGTCACTTTGCGTTCACGTTTGTCGCTTCAACCGTTGACGTTTGCCATTTCATCAGTCGCCTAACTAGGTGTGGTCAGAGCGCTCAAGTGACTTCCCCTGAACAGAACAATCACGTGTTCTTTGTCCAGAGGTCTGTTTTGCAAATAGCAATCCAATAAAAAGAAAGCATCTACGCAGATTGTTTACAGTCCCTTTCACGGCAATGGAAATAAAAGTAAGGAACGTATGCATTTTACGTTACAATTCAACTCAACTGTCTCTCGAATCCTGCTTCACCAATCGAAACTTTACGCGAAAATAGTTCCGATAGTTTGCCACGGGTGTGCTATAATTGCACAAACACGTACATTTCAGGCCGAAAAACTACGAAGGGATGGCATTGCTTTCCCCAGAATGAATGTTGTCCTTTTGTTGAAAGTTGTTCCTGTCATTTACATTATATTTTATTATGGAAGGCCTCATTTTTTATAAAAGATGATGTTTTGATGAGACTAAAAGAGAATGTCAGGCTAGCCGGCCTACCGCAAAGACCGAGAGTTCCCAGGTCAAGAATTAAAATGGAATGGTCGTGGGCAGACACATTTAGGTTTGTTTTTAAGTAGTACCTACCTGTGCAACGACCTAGGTTTTTTGTTCGGGTTAAAATTCCGAAATATATCGGATTTCGTCCATAGTAGTTCGCACGGTACTCCAAATTAGGGCGGTTGCTTCGCAAGGGCGGGCAAAGAAAGCAGGGAGCACATTGCGGACAGATGCTTCCCCATCCCTCTCCACATGGAAACCTGACGCACCTCTGACGGAAAGGCTCTTTTCCCGGTGAGACTGAAGTGCCCCTTCCCTTTAACAGATTCAAAACTTTCAGCAGAATAGGTCCTCCAGACGAATGCCTTTTCGCTATAAATATTCCTTGATCCGCCGATATTAGATAGGTACGCACCTAATTATTGACGTCTTAGCAGTCATTCTGAATCAGTATATCTTCGAATATATACAAAGGTCAGTTCATCTAAACTACTAAGTCTGCAGTAGATTTTGCCACTGTTTTATTTCCGATACTACTAGGGCATCTTCTTAAGTGAACAACTTGAAGTCAATCACATATTGGCAATGTGCTGTATGTTAAACATTTAGTGCATCGCACTTCATATTGATATTGTCCCAGAATCACGAAGCCAGCCAACCACTATAAGACGTCGCCTCTGAGGTTCACGCTGAGATCTCGTTTCGTCGTTGATTCGCCTGAACAAAGTGATGTGGCGGATGAACATTAGAACGCAATGCAGTTTCCCAAAAAATATGTATATTTATACATATATATATATATATATATATATATATATATATATATATATATATATATACATATATATATATATATATATTTATTTATCTATATATATATAAATATATAAATATAAACGTCGAGCGCCTAGCACATAAATATGCAACTACAATGAAGTTCGAGTTATATGTAGCATTATCTCTTTCAATTATAGCCACAAGGATATTTAATGAGTTAATTACTTTTTCAAATTCATGACGTCATTGTGTAGAAGTTCTAAGACGGCATGAAATTCTAGGACAAAAAGTACGATGTTAGTGAAGCACGTTTTGCGTAGCCGCTACAATGGAGACCCATTGCACTTTTTGTACGATTATCCTAGAATCGTAGTTCTTATTGTTTTATGAAACAGTCCTTAGGTCGGTGTTCGTGCCGCCGACTGCAGCATGTTTCGAGACGCTACACGTGCGCGTCGGACCTTCTATCACGTTGTCGCTTCTCCCACGGCTTTATCACGCCTCTGACTGCCCTACTACATCCCAGAGCGACCTTCAGGCTCATCAGCCCTGCCGGATGACGGCAGTAGTGCTTTGTCACCTGCGACGGCATTTTCCATGGCCACAGTAGCGCACGGTGCAATTCCACCTGCGACACCGTGGCGTGATGGACACGACGGCACACCCTCACCTGTGAGCCACGGTGTCCACTGCCCCAGCGGACATCGGCACGTGCATTATTCATCTGACGGCTGACGACGACGATCAAAGGCGTCTGTCCGGAATATCGGATGTCAGCATACGTGGCCGGCTGCGCATCAACGATTCAACTCGCGTCTGCTTATTGCGCGCAATAAATGCCACCAGTTTAAGGCCATCACCGCCGCGGGCGCCATGAAATGCCCATACGTTTTTAATCGTACCTGCTCCATTGCATAGGACACTGGCCACGAGCATAATCATTGGTCGATGCTCGCCTGGCCTTTGGCAGGCATGCGTGGTTGTAATGTCTTGGCACCACAATGCGCAGCTGATCACAATGCCTTGACATTTCACGGTGCATCTGATCACATTCTTGGCATTGATCACTGTCTTGGCATTGTACATCGCGAATGGTCACACTGTCTCGGCATTGTCTCTCTGACAGTGAACGGCCCGAACTTATATGTAAACAGGGCGTAAGTGATGCAACATTATATCGAAGAGTATATCCTGATTGTCTTGTTTTTCATATGATGCTGCGATCGCGCTACCGGTGAATTAGTAAGCAAAGCAGATTAAGATTATATACACACCTGAAAACGCATTAAATGACATAGTATAGATTGGGGACTTAGATTCGGGTGTCATGAAGAACGTAAACACACTGATCCAAGAGGCAATGCAGAAAATAGAAATGAAGCTTAGGAGAGAAATGCAGGACATCAAGGAATATAGCAAAAGGAACAAAGATGAGACAGGCTGAACAAATACAGGAGGAAAACAAACAAATAAAAAGGACCTAGCTGACACAATCACGTGGATGAAATTGAGCAGTATACACGGAAGGACCCTCTGGTTCTGCTTTGATTCTTGGTGGGGGTGGATTACCATCTGCCCCACCGGACACATGAGGAACCAGGAAAAAAATAGGGATATCACAAGAAGATCATGAAAGAGAAACGTGGAGTATTGGAATCTTGGATCATAATGTCTTGGCATCATGCGGTGCAACTGATTGCAATGGTTTGAAATCGCACGATGTAACTGATGATGTCTTGTATTGTTCCTACTCCCGGAAAAAGGTGACTAGTGATTTTGAGGGCCATGAGGCACCCAACATCAAAGATCAAGTCCCAAAGCCCCAACAAATCAATCGATTGAGGTGTGCAGGCGTTGTGGTTCCAACATAATCCCAAGATGTTTCAAGCATGTGGCATACATGAAGGTACAACTTTCCCACGGAGGGCGAGGGAGCAGTGATGATAACTTATGACTCATTTTTGACAGCACCAAGAACTGGCCGGCCTTTTCACCAGTCTCGTCGCTGACCCCGCTGTGTCCCTGTCCAGTTTTCTTTAATGCTGATGTGCTTTGCGAACAATAGCAGAGAAAATGTGCATTTACATTAGAGCGATAGCCACCGATTCACCAAGCCATTTGCATAGCAATGCGCATCGGTAGCATTCCGGCTGAGGCACTAAAGCAGTTGTTTCACAAGTGTGCAGTACATTCAGTATCATCGCGCGCTTCCGGCAACTGGCACCTGTTGGTCTGTATTAAGTAAGGGCGACATTGACGATGAGGAGATCGTGCTGCAATGAGTGCGGTGTCGGCGGACGGCAGTGCCGGAGGGCACACAGCCAGACGGTGTGCACACACAGAACTGCGCCTTAATTACGACACATCAGAACAGCAGGTCAGCCGCAGGAAGGCAAGCGGCTGCTGCGACACGTCGTATCCAGACTCGAACAGGTTGGGTAGAAGACTTGTTGTTCGCTCGCACGGTGGGGTACAGTGCCCATGGTGGCTTCGTCACCTCATTTACTGCAGCGACTACTTTCGGCGCCGCAATTAATCGTAAACCGCTTCGGTGATGTTCAAAATTAAAACACCATTGGCGAAAAAAACTAAGGAGTCATGGAAATGAATATCTTCACTAACAATTTGCAACTTATATAACAACTGGGCAGTATTTGCCCCTACTGGAATGGGCAGTGATGGATGAAGGAGCAACCTGTTCAAAAACATTACCAAGTGCATCAACATAAAAAAATTATGATATTTTCCCTGAACATAGTTGGTCATTGTTATATCTATTCTGGTGATTTTTGGAACCTTGTTTTTTCAGGTACATACACGAACAAAAAAGTTAATTGCATTATCTTTGTACTGAAACCGAATATTTAGCCTTAGCAAAACTGTTATGTGCTTTTTAGCCAAGTGATGCTTGGTGCTCATTTGTATGTCGAAATTAATTCGATGTCAGGTGAACGTTACACATAAAATGGGTCAACATTTCTTGCTGCGTTGTACAGAATACATCGGAACATTTCTTATTTTGCCCTAGTTTGATCGGCATCTCCATTTTTTCAAGTCTCCTAGGTCTCCTCAAGTACGTATCAGCGCTTTAAACGCAACTGTCCATTCGCCAAGGAGCAGTCCAATTGGATTGTCTTGAAGTACTTCGAGCTGAAAAGCTTGAACCCGTGAGGAGGGTCTTCTGTCTTCACTTCTTCCTCACAATCCCAGAGATATAGAAAAGGTTAACGCATTCCACAGGCTGGTCCACGAAATCCACGGGAAGTGCAATAAAATCCACGGGAAGAAGGCGTCCTCGGGTGGCATCGTGGATGCCTGTGCAAGTGCCTCACGGTGCACTGGTTTGACGGGTTCGTGGACAGCTGTCGTGCCCACTTGGAGAATCTGAAGACCGTGGTGTGGTCAGCTGCACGACATCAAGCACCTTGTCGCCGGTGCTTGTTTCAACAAGACGGGGCAACGCCTCATATGACTGCACCAGTAATAGAGTTCCTGCGCTCTCAGAAGATCATTTCCCTCAACAGCGAGTACCACTGGAGCTCAGACCTGTCCTGTCTGGACTTCAGCTTTCGGTCCCAGACCATGGTGCAGGTAGTGAGATGTGAGCCTAGATAATCGCCCAGTTGAAGATGGTAGTGAAGGACTTCGCTTCGATCATGAACGAAGAACAACTGGGAAAGGCGGCCAGACATACCCAGCAAAGAGCAGAGCTATGGAAGTCTGTGAGGGGTGACTACTTCGAGCACCTCTTCCAGAAAATCGATGGAGAAGAATAACATCAAGTGTGCCTAATGCGCTATGTCCAATAAAACGTGCTTCGGATGTCTTTCGATTAATTATACTCCGTACAATAGATTTGATATCAGCTTACACTTTTCCACTTCCAAAAAATCACTCTCTCTCTCCCCACAATTTACGACAATATTGGTACGTAGCCAACATACAAGACAGCATAGACAAATACATACACAAACACCCACACACGCCCACACACACACACATACACACACACACACACACACACACACACACACACACACACGCACACGCACACGCACACGCACACGCACACGCACAGCACACACACACACACACACACACACACACACACGCATATATATATATATATATATATATATATATATATATATATATATATATATATATATATATATATATATATACATGCATCTATCGTTGCAAGTTTCTCTGGGTTGTCCTTAGATGAATGTGAGTTATATACTGTTCCAATATATTTTCCTCCCGAGAAAAATGTGAAAACGTTTGTGAATCATTTAACGAAGGGAATAGACATAAAATATGCAGTAGGTTTTCGAACAATTCCATGAACATGATGCAAGCCAATCTTGGGCACCTTTCAGGGCCACAGGTTGCCAAAACAAATTTGCATTGGCATTATGGAAAATGTTTCATTTTGAGTAGGTAGACATAAACTTGGCAGTTATTGGGGTATGCTGACTTACACGAGTCACCGAAGGAGGCTTTTTTGCCATCCGCTGTACCTTTGTAACCAATGAACCGATTACGCCGATTGAAGCAGCATTCGATAGTACCATAATTTTAATCGAGAAAAGAGAACTTGTGTTTTCCTGGAGGTCACTGGTGAGGCCACAGGCCATGTTGTGTAAAACGATTCTGTTTTTGAGAGGTCATATTATTAGCCCAAAGCAGGGCATTAGGGTAATATAAATTTCAGCTATGGTTTAATGCATGAAGAGTGTGTGCCCATGGGGACCTCGGGTCTGGAAGGTCACCCTTTCTGTCCTCGAGTTAAGTAAGGTCACCTGAGGGGAAGAGGTCAAATTGCTGTTTTCATTCAGCATCCAGTGCAATACATTTTCAATGCCACACTTTTGCAGGGATCTTGAAAAGTTACTTAGCTATTCTCATACGCTACGGAATTTTGTATATCTGTATAAGCTGTCATGACGCCTATTAGGTCACAGGTCATGTGAAGTGAAAATATTTGACCTATTTCAAGAGTAATTATTTTTACCGTAAATAACGACATTAGAGTAATTTAATACTTAGATGTTCGTAAATGCATTCGTGTCAGTAATGCTGCCAATAATTATACAATCTGGATTTATTGTCCTCGGGTCAAGTGAGGTCATCTGGGACGAAGAAGCCAGCTCGCCGTTTTGGTCCATGTGCAATGGATTGCATGTTTATAGGCTACATTTATACGAGGAGCTCGAAAAACGGACCTACGCTTTCGTATATACCTCAGAATATTATGTCGTGTTCTGTCGCCTGTATAATTGACAAAATGTAATTTGCCATAGGTGCATGTATTTTCTGAGATCATCGTAATACAGCATACAGAATGGTGATGGTCGGTGCACATATCACAGATACATGTCTTGGTACATATTCTGAAAGCTTTATAGCATTTGTATCTCGAGTTAGAACCCATGAACCGGTTAGTTCCGAATTGCCACCATGCAACACATCTCCGGCCGTGACTGTTACGGGCATCACACAGCACATTTTTGGCCATCTCCGCCAGTGTCTGAACCACCTATCGCGACCGTCACCATCGCATCAGGATACGCCTACTCGTGCTCCGGACACCCAGGATCGAATATCCCGATGTTCTTGCTGTGCTTCTTGCACGCATAGTTGTCGCAGCCGGCACAGGGTGGCCGCTGCGTCAGTTTGCCTTTCAGTACGCAGAACCAATCGCTGCCTTTGATTTCAGACATGATGTAGCATGTCATGTACAATTATTATATCATGTATCTGAACACAGCCATATTAATAATTGACCTATGACGACTTAGCGTGTAGGAATGTCTTTGGCAATCGATATGTACATTTTCGACTTACTTATGTATGTATTTCCAGTCGTAAGCGTTCATCATATTTCAATAAAATACATCCTATCAATATGACCCAGTATGGCCTACTTGAGGTCAAGCGGTAGACATTGTAGTATCTAGAGTAATCACAGCTGGATTAACCTTTGATCATAATCTGTTTAGACTGTATCGAATGACAACAAGCAACCGTTTCAGACAGTAAAAGCAGCACCTGCGATCGAGTTTGTGATGTCATAATAAGATGAGCTGGCATTGTATCTGAAAACAGACATATGCATATTTGGCCTATGATGACCTCGCACGTAGGATGTTTTTGGCAACCGATATATCTGTTTCACAACGCCTTGAATGTCTTTTCCGGTTTTAAGCAGTCATTATATTTGGATTCAATCCATAGGAATATGACCCAGAATGACCTAGTTAAGGTTACACGGTAACAAAATGACCTCTGGTACATCAACTGCACCTGTATTGCTCTGTCAGCATACATTGGTCCGATTGCATTTCATGACAACAAGCAACCATTTGGGACGTGAAAACAGCACCTACGATCGATTTTAAGACGTCAATTAGTAAATTAGTAAGAAGTCGATTGGTTTGTTTCAAGCTACGGAAAGCTAAGCTCCGGGTCCCGAAGGAATACACTTTTGAATGGAAAGGCAAAACTTTAATACGCGCACCGGAGGTGGCAGAATCTGCTCACCCCACTTGTTCTTCGACGATACCACATAAACGGGCATGGTTATTGCAATGAAATGTTGTGCCTGTATTGCACATTGACAAGCGCATCGAATGCAACACGAATTGTTGAAACCCTTTGGTAACATATGAGAACTGCGGGGTGCAGTCGACCGACCCATCCAACGCTCAAAGTCACGAAGGCCTCGTCGGCGCGGTGGCACCAGCCGATTTCGACCTCATTTTGCCTTGAATGAATTTATATAATTTATTCTGCGGAGATATTATCACAACCGTAATCCCCCCCCAAATGTTGTGCTTCTAGCCTCAGTAGTTTCAGATATTTTCGGAGGGGGATGCGCTCCCCCTCCTGTTCGCATTATGTGAGAGGCCCTCCGGTGCGCGTGTTAACCCCATGTAGGTTCGGCTGCACTCCCTCGCAATAATGGAAGGATAATTATCGAGATTTGTCCTCAAGCGAAGTACACAGTAGCGTAACTTCGTATCTAGTTGCACGTGCTGGAGCACCCCAGTATCTTTTGAGCACTGCCAACTTTATTGAGAGCGCACAACCAACTTCTTCACTGAGCACCTCCAAGTTATTGTTGTATCAGTCATGACTACAAAGGCTTAGTATTGCATGCATGTGTACTAGATGCATCCCAACAGTCCAGTCAGTGACAACAGTTGATTTTGTAGGTAGGTTAGAGTAACTAGCAGGATGAAATTAGTCTGAAAAGCTATCTGAACAAAGCTGAATTTGCAGCTACAGATTAGTGCAACGTAGGATGCTTGCAAATCATTTTTTACTACACAAGTAGTCTGAAGAGGCCATCAAATAGGCATAATGCAACGTAGGCATCTACTTTTCAGCTGCGAACTGTAGGCAGTCGTTGCGGCTGACAACCCCGCCCTGCCAAATGGAGGCTTATTTTTACCCTGCTCGGCCAAATGGAGTCTCATTTCTTAGTGAATCTACCAAACACGACGTTTCGACCGATCTTAGCTTGATTAGACCGATCTTAACTTGATTCGGCTAGCTCATGACAAATGCGCCACTTGGGGTATTTTTTTGCACCACTATAACTACCGCTAGGCTCAATATTGGTAGATAATTGGTTGACTTGGGTTGTATCAGGGAGCCTGTCGTAAGCGACCATTAGGACAGCAATATAAATAATCCTGCAAAAGTTTATGTTGCACAAAAAGACGCTGCGATCTTACCAGATAGCACAATTCATTGGCATACCACTTCACCTTCCCAATAATGAAATCTTGCCGGATCTTGTTAGTCTTGTTGACTTTCTTCCCTTTTATGCTTCATTGCTTGTTTGTTGTTTCTTCTTCACATAGCAGTTAGCTTCTACCCTTAGCGGAAAGTCCACTTCGCAAGGGAAATACAAAATTGGTAGCTAATTGTTTTTTCTTCTGAAAAAAAATCCAGAGTTTGAACGTGTAGGGGCCGACATCCGAGGAGCTTGCTTTACTTGTGGGCGGGGGGTCCCTGAGCACCAGTATCTTTTCATCGACGAAGCCCCACTCCTGGATGCAAAGATGCATGCAAGATGCACGCTGCAGACGATCTGTAAACACTAGACCACTCAGCTTTGCCAGACTCCGTCGCCGTCGAGTTGTTTACGGGATCGGCACAACCGCAAACGAAGCCTACTCATCCAAAGCAGCTTTGCCAGCCAACGATCGCGGCGGTCGGAACAGACGAAGCCCAGTGGCTCGTGAAACACAAGTGCGCGCCAGTGCCGTGCCGGTTCGCGTCTGGACGGGGCGCTATCGCTGCCGACTGCGTCTCGCTGTCAAATGCGCCCGATTGAGGTGGAGTCTGTGCCGACTAAACGGACGCGTGGGAGCCGTTGCTCTTCCACCGGACGACGGCAGCGCGGATTGAACCCAATCGATCGGCGGCGGCGGTGGCGGCGACGAGGCAAGTCCGGCTGCGGCGGCAGCCGGTCAGAAATGCCGTCCGCTGAGAACGCTCTCAGAACTAGCGGGGGCAGTGCAGCGTGAGGGCCGAGGAACGGTGGAATAATGTGTCAAGAGCGAAACGTACCGTCCGCGAAAATAGTGATTCCGCAGCAACAGGACGATTCTAACGTATGGCCCAGGAGGCGCATGCATACTATGAAGCACCATCAGGAACTGGAGTAGTCTGAAGCTTGATAGCACACATGTGGCAAACAGTTACGGTCAGGAAGTTCATATATATATTACACATTGTGTCTAACATAGGTCCCTAAATTTCTAAGATGTAGGGTTGCTTAGTGCAATATATTGCAGACACAATGCATTTGGACACCCTTTCGAGAACTCGTTTCTGTGGCCTTGAACTTCACGCATTGGAAATATTCGGAGAATCGTTTACTATATATTTTGAGTACCGAACCTATTCAGGGTAATTGTTGTCGGAGCCAGATAGCCCAGTTGGTAGAGTTCTTGCTAACACTCGTCTCCCCTTGTCTTGACAAGACGAGTCGCTACCCGAGCTCGAGTTCGGTCTCCGGATGGGATATAGCTCCCAACTGGCCCAATAGCGTAACTTCAGCGGCAGCGCGGCGCCCGTGCCCTGGCATTGTTGGCACGCTGGGCTCCGGCTAAGTTCCTGGTAACATACTGTTGGCACGCCGGGTTCCGGCTAAGTTCCTGGTAACATACTTTTCATAGCGGTCGCTGAATCGCGGCTTCTCAAAAGTACATCTGTGGTATGTATTTGGTGTGTAATATATAGATCAAGACCTGTAATGTAAAAAGCATAGCCCCGAATAAACAACGTATCTAGGAGATTAAAATAAGTATTTTAATCTCCTTCGCATACTCTAAAATGCACATACTGGACGGATTTTGGATGCAATGGTACCATAGATATCTAGCTTGCGTACATAGGTTATTGTGGGTGCACTACGTCTACTGATGAAGAACAACCGACATCAGGCGAAGAAGATCTAGAGAAATCCCACCTGTTCAATCGTGATTGTAACCAGCCATACCTTGCCATCTTCAGCAACACCAATGGTACCATCAAGCCATTCCCTTCTAAGCACTGTGAAGCAATGCTTAGAAGGGAATGGCCTGCCAATTATCGTCCGCCATTGAATATTTCGTCTGTTGCTGTCATACATATCAGGTCATCGGAGCACATCGGAATATGTTGCTTCTCAATCTGGTGTTTTGCTTAGGGTCTAGATAACAGCCCCCATTTGTCATGGACTCTGGTCCCATGAATCAACTTTGGCGGGCATTCAGATAACTTCTCTGACAAGGAATAATAGGGAATCAATAGCTAGGTGGATATTCCGGTGCCGATTAAACTGGCTATTATTCCATATTATCCCTGAGGCTGTCTTATCAACCTCGCCATCTGTCATGCTCAGTATACCTGTTGGCTATATTTGCTACTATTCTGTTCGCTAGTGTCACGCAGGGTTCATAGATACGAAGCGCGAATATAATTAACCGATTATAACTAGTGCCACGAAAAAAAGGCGCATTGCAGACAAATTACGGTTCGATGGAATTAGACTGAAGTCGGAAATAAGCGTTCAATGGTCGCCGTCTTCGCAGCGACTAGTGAAGCTCAGATCCAGAAGCGTTAAGGACGTCGCTCTCACGTCATCGTCTTTGTGTAGATAACAATTTGTATTGTATTGCTGCCCAACCGGGAACTGTTTAGAAAATAATACTTTGAATTATCACTTGGTTTAAATCTTCAATCTTGACGAGGAAACTGGAGCAAAATTTCAAGGTGAAAAATATAAATGAAAATTTGCCGAAGTGTAAAAACTTGGACTTCAAAAAGATGTAGCGTCACGTTACATCAGATTTTTACGGTGTGTCAAGTTTCGTATCATGATGGCTGAGGGACGCAATTGTTATGTCATGGTTATTGATGCAATCAAGATCCTCCTTGCTTTCGGGAAGGACAAAAGTATGGTGCAGAGATGGTGACAAGTTGCGTGGACAAAGTAAAAATAGCATTAGCGGTTGAGCACCCGGTGAATTTTAGGAATTATGGGTGTTCAGTGTACTAATGTGAGACAATTTTATCCGCAACCTATCTCTGGATTTATTTAGCCAACTAGAACATATTTTGTAGCGGTTATATCTTTTGTACCGGGCATTGCAAGCTTAATGGATCGTTCGACCTTTGCTGCTGAGCTTGACAACCCACGCTACGGCGCGGCGCTGACATGTTTTCACGACTAATTATGCAAATGCACAGCGGATGAAGACAGCATACCCTGCCAATTATCGTCCGCCATTGCATATTTCGTCTGTTGCTATCATAATTATCAGGACATCGGAACACATCGAAAATATGTCGCGACCCAAATACCCGTAGATAGCGTAATTGTATGCTAGCAATCGTCTTATCTAATATGTCATTACCTATGCTGCTCTTTTGTTGCTCTCATTACATTTCGAAACGTACCAATATTCGCGGACATATTTTATGTCCTAGTCGTGGTCTGTTCTACCACCTTATTGGCAGATGTACACTGGGAAAAATTATTAGAACTTTTGCTGTTAATTGCATGCTAAGTGGCTGCTTGAAACCACGCTGTTCTCCAAGGATGCTAGTAACAAGCACCATATTTACTATTTTGCTGAAAGGGGCTAATTTTAGCCTACAGGTGCTAGACTGCAAGAATGAGGATGCTTGATCCTAGCAGCCATGAGTGTTATGCCAAGCAGTCCGGAATAATACAACTGCTTATATCTAGCACCGTTACAGTCCGTGCTTTTGGCTGGAGTTTGAATGCTCTATGGCTGCTTACAGTTAGCAATTGGGTAGTTAAAATAAGGAGCGTGGAAAAATGGCGGGAACATTAGCACCTTAACGCTGCTTAACGAAACAACTGCGAACATTCGGCCATTTTGGTTTGGGATACGATGGCGTGCGGATCGGTGCAGTCGTGCGGCAAGATTGCAGTGAAGAAGAGAAGTCTCTCTGGGACCAAGAGAACCTCTGGATCCAGAATCACAAGTCTGTCATAGTTTGTACAAGGTGGGTGTGTCTTCACAGCAAATGTGCTTCCACATCCCTAGTATAAATTTGATTATGTCAGCATCTTGCTTTGGGCGCTACATGATCGATGTTGTCAATGCACCCTAAAGCCCTAATAACTAACTAACTAACTCAGCATCTTGCCAACCTCGCTGCACACACCCCTGAGATTACCGGCACTGTATGACTTTCGCAATTGATGCACCCTCAAGCTACCATAACCAACATATCTGAGCAGTTGATGCACCCTCAAGCTACCATAACCAACATATCTGAGCTTGACAGCACATAATACCTGGCATGCTTAGCAAGGCATATGTGGTATTGCTATGGGACAAACAAGCTCAATTGTTATTTTATGACATCATTATCCAGCTATGGACACTGAAAAGCTGAGTGGGCTAGGCTAGTTGCAGTTTATTTTGTGGGCTAAAATACATTCCTCATACAATGGTTTTTGGGCGGTTTATTGTGCTGCTAAGAATTTGTTAGCTGAAAGAAAGCTCCAGAACCTGGATTATCACCGCCAATTGTTGCTACCAGATAATTTTATAAGCTTAACATAGATGGGCCACTATGGCTCTTGATAAGTTTTAACACATTATGACTTGATGACATTATTATGGATTTCATTGGTTTATTGATAATTATGTAGCCATGAAGCCATTGGATCTGCTCTTTATATCACCATTTGTTCATGACTGGCACTGTGCCATGGAAGACTGAACTGTGATATATGTGGAGCTTGCATAACAAATGAAAAAAATTGTCTGGGTTAGGTTTGGTTGGTTTACTTGGTATTATTGTCATTTAAAGTATGCATGATAAAAGTTTTACAAACATTTTCCTCCATAAAGCAAGCAACTGGGTTAGGCTACATGAGGTTAGGTTTTTTAGTTGCAAAATTTGGGATTGAAATAAAATACTTCCAATATTTCCTTAATTGATTTCTTTAAAGCAGGCTGGGTTAGATGAGTCTAGGTTAGGGTAGGTTAGGTTTTGTTTTTTAAAGTTGGGAAATGTTGAGAACAATTCTCTTGTTGGAAATTTTTGCAAGTTTTGTGTTCGAGGTGGGGGATATACTTACTGCAAAGGGAGGTTAAGCTATAATATTTAATATCGGTATCGGAAGCTAACATGTAGCAAAAGAAGTCACCAGTCCACATAAATACAGTAAGCCACCAACACCCGTACGTTACTATCAAGGAGACCAATTTCGGTTCAAGCACCCAATGGGTGCTAAATATGCTAGCACCATAGGCGAACCGTACCCAGGAGGCGCTGGTTTTTGACGGGAGCAAAAACTAGCATCCAGGGGTGCTAAAGCGCAAGCACCCCATGGATGCTCATTTCAAGCACCCTGCTGCTACTAAACATAGCCCAATGAAGAGGTGCTAGTTATAAGCACCATGCTTATATATAGCACTTGAAATATTGCGATGCGATGCCAACCCCAGAAAGGTGCTTAATTCAAGCAGCCTTGTGGTGCTGGAATTTGACATTTGAAATAGCACCAAAGGGGTGCTAATCTTTTTTTTACAGTGTACCTAGAAAAGGGGTAAGTCCTTTGCAATTTTCTCAGTTGCCGCTGCTAATTATTTCATGCACAATTTTGCTTCCCGTTTGCTCGAATCAGTGTTGGAATTACCTTGTAGCACGATAGGACGAAACTCCATCAATTGTGTTTAGCATATCCGTGGTTCCTAGGCACCTACCTAACTAGGTATTATATGTGAGGTGTAGACATATGTGAGTAGGCAATGAGACATATGTATATAACTAGAAAGGTACTTCTAAATCGCA
Source organism: Ashinkailepas kermadecensis (assembly GCA_034440615.1). Classification (NCBI taxonomy): domain Eukaryota; kingdom Metazoa; phylum Arthropoda; class Thecostraca; family Neolepadidae; genus Ashinkailepas; species Ashinkailepas kermadecensis. The sequence goes on from JAOTOM010005180.1 coordinate 762,760, forward strand.
TTATTGATGGGATTTTCGTTATCTTCTCCTTCCTGGTATGTGAGCACTCTGCGTTATCCGCGGCTATGCAGATGTTTTCAGCCTTCAAATATTTTAAACATACTCACAAAGATGTATTTCAGTGTCTTCAGTATGCATATAATCTGATTGTGTGCTCAAATAATTAGACTAATTTTGCGAATTCCTCAACTTGTAAAACAACATCCTACTTCAATTGGACATTTTGAGCTGAAAGTTCCGAATTATTACAAATTATGCATCCGAAATGAATGCAATCTAGACACTGTGAATAACTGGCGTTAGGAAAAACTTGAAGCCCTTGGTTTTGTTTCTAATTTGCCTATGTGGCATTATGCAAGCTGTTCTTATCGCTTCTGCAAATCAACTTGGCATTCTTGTTCATGCCATTGCTTTACAATATACAGCGATCTGTACAATTCCGTGGTGATAATTGCAATATATATTTCGATAAACGCACGTTGAAGAATGTTCAAGTGTAAATGTCGGCAAGTATATATAATGAGTATCTCTTTTCGATACTTATCTAACAGCCACTCAGACGATGTCACATTAAATGTCTCTGCAAGCATATCGGCAAGTATATATAATGAGTATCTCTTTTCGATACTTATCTAACAGCCACTCAGACGATGTCAAATTAAATGTCTCTGCAAGCATATCCGCAAATGTATCCATATAGTGGATGGTCATGTTTAACTTGCTGAATGAATATGAAGACATGAATATTTAAAACAAAACAAAAGCTCCTTTTATCTTCGCTCCTTACTTCTGTCTTCATTGTAAGCGTCCACTCGTTTAATGACTGAGGCGGGAAAGAGAATAACTCGGACCAAATCAAATTCAAATCTACTTATTTTATCCCAATGTGCATCAGGCTCATTGTAGCGGACAATTTGACAAGTGAAATCCTTCGTATTCGTTCATGAATATTGTATTCGCATATGCAGAAAAAGAAAATGTTTTCTTGATCAAGTTTTGATCTTTTGTATTGTCAGTTCCTCATCCGTGCATTGTCATCCCTGAATGTTTTCGTTAAGACATGATTCGAGGTATTATTCAAGACGCTAGGATTAAGCCCAAGCCGACCACATTCTCACATTTTACTGCTCAGAAAGAAATTTCGTTTTGTATGTTTGCATTCGGTTTCAATGCGAAAATCTACAGCACAATGTTCAACATAAATATTGCAATGCAATGTAAGTTGCAGCATGCTGATGAATACAAAATGCGATCTAAACATTATAAATATAATTTTACTTTTCACAAGGAAGTAGAGTTGTGATTAAAGAAATGCATGTTTGCTTCCAGCGTGTCAGTCATCTTGTATGTTGCATGCACGTGGCGCACACTGCCGGCAAATACAAAAGCGCCTTTATCGAAAGGCCTAATTACACACAAGTTGTAATTTACTTTCAAGCGTGTTATTCCTCAGCTGCACGGGGATTGCTTCATAATTGATGGGCAATATCCGACGTTATTTATGCATGCAATGCGCAATAGATGTGTTGTTTGCCAAGCATACTGCACCATCGTCTTTGCTGTTAGCAAATCCAACTACCATGATATGGAACTATTGCAATCTACAGCTATTGCATTGATTGATACACACAACTTTCCTGCGCCGCTACCGTGATATTGCATTGCATTGCTATTGCATTGCTTGCTTAATTGCTTAATTGGTAGTGATGAGATACTACAATACTCCTGACATTACTGTGTCAGTGTAACAGTTCCGAGTCTTTGGGATATCGCTACCGGAAGCACCTACTGAGCAGGGTTAAGATTAACACCCCTCCCCCAGACCTTCGGTTATCGCCGGGATACTGGAGCAGGGGAATCCAACAACGTTTGCTAGCCTCCATCTTTGAATGTCAGGCGCCACTGAGTTTAATCAATTACATCACGAACAATGCAAAATCTGAAATTTCACGAACCGCTTTGGGCTACGAGAAATCCTATTCCACTTATCACTATGCTGATCAGAAATATTTGATATCGGTATAACAAACGACTGGTCCCATTTTTGCGAACTGAAGTGTACATTTATTGGTAAAGTCCAACGTCGAGGAGAGCTCATGTAAAGCCAATACAGTTTACGGGATTCGCACGACTTTCAGTACCATCAGATACACGCCAACGATACCATGCTGTGCTACACATTACCAGGCCTCATCGCATTATGAAGTTTGCATGCGGTGCCAGAGTAGGTAATGCAAGTAAAATGTGGCATGTCTGATAATGGGTCCGTGTGTTGCATTATATGTCGTTCTGTAAATATTGACCGCCAATAAATTCACAATTCATCTGAATTATAAGTTTCAAATATGCTGATGTATCAACCAAATGATTATACAAATGAAGAAATTATCAGTGAGTGGCATCAATGATTAGTAATCATGAACTGTGTGCGTTAAAATAAAATTTCAAGCTAAGCCGCAATTCTAGCGAAAGCTGTGCACCTCTACCACTCATTGGAGCGAAGTCATGACAGGCATTACGGGTGCAGTCCACGCATAAACATAGGAGCAACTGAACAGAGATAACGAAATCACATCAACTCATCTCACTCATCGATCACACAAAATCACGTTCGTCACCTACCAGGGTCCCGAGTAGGGAATTACCACTTGGGTAGGGGAGGGGGCAATCTGAAGGATCATCCAAAGCCCCTAGAAGTAGAAATAAAAACTTCTTCGAAGTTGTATCCTTGGGAAAGCAGTGAAGAAAACAAATTGGGGGCGAGCGTATGGAAATGCGGCAGAACGGCATGCCTTCGGCGAGAAATACCTTTCGGGGTAGGCTGCCTGTTGAAAGAATCCGAATTTGGACCATTTCCAGGCTGAACCACGCATCCTGTTCACAACCCTTCCCATGACTTGCAGACTGGCTGGGGAGTGTCATCTATCTCCTATCAGTCCAGCAAGATTTAAGGGCTTCAATTTCAACTTGGCATTTCTGGAAATTTGCAATCGTGTTGATGTCGGAGGTGAGCATGCCCACGTTTATTCGTTCCATGGTCATTCAACGCACAATTATTAAACAATAGGCACATATATGCACATTATTTTTCGACTAAAGTCACACCCTTCCCTATGGAAATACTTGGCTTACCATGCACACTATCAAAAAATGTACCTGGCAACCACCCAGCATATACACTTTTTGCCAATAATTTCCAGATGTCTGTCGTTTACCTCTTCAGGCATATCACCGCCACAACTGGCGCTGCTCAGCTGGCCAGCTGCCGGCCGCCCACTCTGTACTGGCGCTGTTCAACTGATCAGCTGCCGGCCGACCAGTCTGTACTGGCGCTGCTCAACTGGCCAGCTGCCGGCCGACCACTCTGTACTGGCGCTGCTCAACTGACCAGCTGCCGGCCGACCACTCTGTACTGGCGCTGCTCAACTGACCAGCTGCCGGCCGACCAGTCTGTGCTGGCGCTGCTCAACTGACCAGCTGCCGGCCGACCACTCGGTACTCAATGATCAGACCAATGCTAGGGGCAATCTCTCGGATAAAACAACGAATATGCGTTGATATATGCTGCGCCATAGAATGTCTTTCTTTAAAAACACCGCACGCTGGCAATTTGTGGGAAAATTTGTAGAACTGTCGGACGAATAAAAGAGCATAAAATATATTTTTAAAACGCGGATGAAAGGCCTATCAGTATGCCACAGTATTTGGAAGTTAGAACACGGTTTACAATTGGCTGATTGACTAAGTTTTGCTAAGGTAGGTGAAATCCATAGTTCAGCAAAGAAAAGATTGCCTATATATTTCGCTGGGTGACTGGCCAGTGTCGGCGCGGCTCCCGCCGACACTGGCCTGGTCACTGTGTAGCCTGCCACTGACTAGCCTAGCCTAGTCACTGTAGTCCCGCCTGTAGTCACTGTAGTCCCGCCGACACTGGGTTACGACCGTCGTGTCAGGCGACAGAAGGCGAACAAAGCGGCTCAGGTGGGGCGGCGCCGTCGACACCTGCACGTGGGCGGACCATTGTTCGTGCTCTGACACGCACGTGCCGCCGTGCAGCAGCGCGTTGCAAAGCCTGTTGTCACGTGGGCTGCGCCGTGCGGCGGAGCATTGCGACGTCTGTTCTCACGTGGGCTGCGGTGTGCGGCGGAGCATTGCGACGTCTGTTCTCACGTGGGCTGCGGTGTGCGGCGGAGCATTGCGACGCCTGTTGTCACGTGGGCTGCGCCGTGCGGCGGAGCATTGCGACGTCTGTTCTCACGTGGGCTGCGGTGTGCGGCGGAGCATTGCGACGCCTGTTGTCACGTGGGTTGCGCCGTGCGGCGGAGCATTGCGACGTCTGTTGTCACGTGGGCTGCGTCGCGCCACAGCTGGCCACCCGAACTGCTGGGCACCAGCGTAATGCAAATTGCTGCTGATGTAGATTAACAGTGTACGCTTCTTTGGTATTTTCGGTCACTTCGGCCGGCCTTCGGTCTGGCATGTAGGACTTCAAAGAATGTTGTTCCCGAAAAGGTCCACAGAACATAATACAAATAAAATAGTTGATTTCCGACAATGAGCTGTCCTAATAGCATTCCAAAGAATAAGACAAAATGTAGTGCCTGATCAGTTATCCAAATATGTTTGAAAAAGCGGCACAATGCAGAGATGTGTTCCATGGATGAAACATGCCTACGCACTGAAAGATCACACATAGTAGATTTCGCAATGTATAACTACGTAATTAAGGGAGTTTCTGTTTATCCCGACAAATTTATCGCGATAAATTTATCGCAACATCATCCTATGTCACGATAAATATTTTTTTTTTTTTTTTTTGTTAAACCAATGGGACCAAGGAATAATTATTAATATCCGACGAATGAAGGCAGACGATGGTGTCTGGCTCCCAATGGCGGATCTGCAATATGCTTTCGGCAATGATAATTATCATAAGTAACTATGGCAGCGAAAGTAAAACACATGCTGCCTTCACTTCCTACTTCAGATTTCTTATCGCCGGAGACCTGTTGCAGTTCCACCAATGGGAATCGGAGTAGGATTCAGAAATTTACCAAGCCGGAGAAAGAGGCTTCCTGGGAGCGACAACTTTGGCCGGACGGCGGCGCTATGTGGTCGGGAGGGCGGCCCTTGATGGCCGAAACGGCCAGTTGCTTCCTGGGGAGGAGACGCAGTCGGGAATTCGCGGAGGGAAGCGGCCGGCCGCCTCCTGGGGAGCGGCAGTCCGCCTTTCGTGTGGGTGTGGGGGAGGCACAATCTCTAGCATAAGGGGGCGGCCTTGCTAGCAAAAGGGGACAGCATACGATGATTTCATCCTTTTATGAGTTCCATCCCGATTCCAATCATTTTCATATATTAGGCCTGTGGTTAGGCCATTAGAGAAACAAAGATTTGAGTCCATTGCGTTCATTGCTCCCCCCCCCCCCTCCAAGTGGCGCAACCGGGGAGGACGAAGCAGACTATGGAGGGTTCGCGGGGGCACCCAGGTGACCGCCGCGGCACAATGGGGCCGCAAGGACCATTGGACCAACGTGAAGGGGCCCCGGACCGGCGAAGAGGGTCCCGGACTGATGGAGAGGGTTCCGTGGTCGATTAAGAGGGCCCCGAGTAAACGGAGAACGTCCACAAGCAGAAGTTAAGAGCCCTGGGCTGGGCCAACGTGGAGGGCTGATAAATATGGTGTTCTAATCTGCTCATGACATCAAGCTGGTAGGAGTGGCAAACGGTAGTGATCAATCAAGTAATGTTCAACTAGACTTGAGAAGCTATAAAAGTGGGCTGATCAATGGCAGATGTCTTTCAACTGTGAACAGTGACACGTTTTTCATCTGGAGTCTGGAGGTGAGACATTCGTACATACAATGATAATTGGATGCTATTGAGGAGGAAAAAGACTTTGTTGAGTTAGTTTCAAATAACCTTAAAGCAGAAATCCAATGTACCTTAGCGAGGAACAGGGCAATCAGAATGCTGTAAATAATGAATATGAGTGTGAGGTGTAAAAGCAAGTAAGTCATGAAAAACTGTACTGTACTTACCCTATGTTTGACCCCACTTCGAATATTTGGCACATTAATGGAGCCCTTACTTAGAAATAAATATATATATATATATATTTATATATATATATATATATATATATGATATGTGCATTGCTCTGTGTATGGACGTCGTCACGCCTCAGGTCAGGTTACGCCTATGCTGCACCACCGTACTGCTTGGCTGTGCGGTACAGCGTACCAAAACTGACCACATTGCCTACCGTTGAATCCGGGGTCGTAATTCTGATATATATATATATATATATATATATATATATATATATATATATATATATATATATATATATATATATATTGCACTATAAGGAGTGCAACCCAAGGTCACTAAACTCATCAGTCATCAGTGGACTAGGTAGGTTAGAATATGGATAAAGGCGATGTGACAATAGATATGTACTCACTGAAATGTATGAGATTAAGGGGTGATGTGATCGAATGTGTAAAATCGCTAAAGGGCTAGACAAGGCCAATCTGAATAATGCTTTTCTATTTAGAGTATCACATAGAGGTCATCAATTCAGCTTTGACATGTCAATGCGTAGGACAACTATGCAACAACAGGTTTTCTGCCAAATGGAGGTTGATCAATGAGATAGGCTGCTTGCTGATGTTGTGGGGTGTCCCTCATTGCACGTATTGAACAATATGGTGGACAAGTTTTTGAGGTTGGAGAAACTTGTTTTTGAGTTATAATTCAAGGTGGATAGGGTGACGCTCATGCGATGTAGGTGGGCGGGTGGATGGATGTTGGTAGGTGTTTCTTTAGACTTGAGGACGTAGTATTGGTTAAGATGTTGAGTATCTTTTTTGCAGGCTTATGGTATCTTCCCTTTTCAGGCTTAACCCAGATGGGCTCCCGTGGCTCTTATTAAGTCTGAACACTTTAAGACTTTATGATTTTGCAACTGTATGACGCTGTGAAGTGCTTATTATGTGTCTGCGTTAACTAGTCGCTTTACCACGCCCGTGTCAACATTTTGTCGCATATATTACATCATCAAGCATTGCTGCCGCAATATATAGGTCAGAGTAGAAACTGTATTGTTGCGGGCACAAACTGTGCGGACTAGATAAATACGCATCAGCTATGTCCACACTACATACTCACGAAGCTCAGCCCCGACTAGGAATATCGTTCTTAGTGGATAAGTACATGGTTCAGCATCGCCACCACCATTATGTATCGACACTGCACTACAGTAGCGATTTTCCGCGACGACGGAAGGAGCACACAACGCTACTATTAATGGCATGCAGCAAGTGCCGATCAATAACAGCACAGGTCATTTTAAGCATGGCGATTGTAATGCTGTCGGCAGCGCGGACGCGTGCCGATGCCATCCGCCGCTGAACGGCCGGCTGTTCCGGCGGCGTGGCCGGGCACGGGGCAGCCGCTCCACTGCAGACACGCAGTGCCATCACATCGGACGGGGAAATTGTCTGCAGTCGGCTCATTGATTATCCATCGGGCAGTTCCACATTCATCGGGAGTGCAATCAAGCGGCAAGTGTGGCATGCAACATTGAGCATCTGCGAGCTCTGCGCTGGCATCAAGTCGGGCCTGGGCTCGCACACACGAGCTTCACCTCGCTGCACCCCCGCACCCCATGCACCCATGCACTCCCTGATAGCGGCGGAAGCTTTGCCTGTCTGCTTGTGTGCGTCTGTCGTACGTTCAGTGTCTTCTACGCATGTCCACTCGTGTAGTGTTGCTTGCCTACACACTTGTGCGCTTACGAACATTTGATATGCATTCACTTGCATAGACGGATATTAGCAAATACATTCAATTCCTTCCGTACATTTGCTTGCGCACTTTTACGCTCATGCACATTTGGCATTCATATATTGTGCACACGTACATTTGCTTACGCAAATCCTTCCCTTACGGTAGTTGGATTCGCCGACTTGCTCACTTACATTGTGCTCACATGGATGTATTGCAATGACTTCCGTACAGTTGTTTCGGTATATCTGCCACGCGCGAACATTACCCTACATCAGGGACGTAGCCAGGAATTGTCCAAGGAGGGGGCGGATTTTGCGAGGAGACCCCGAATGACCCCACGCTTGTAAGGGCCCGTAAACTTGCGCAAGGGCCCACACGCATTTCGTAAGGGCTCACAGACATTATTAAGGGCCCATAGGCATTCGAGGAAATCCGCAAGAGTGCGCAAGACGTTAGGCGTCATAAGCGGACATAATACCGATGGCGCCGCTCTGGTGGTGGGTTTGTGAAGGAACACCACCAGAGTGGGCTTGCTCTGATTAATGCTATATTCTGGTTTCTAGGCGAGGTGCAAATAATTTCCAATGGTCCAATTTGAACAACATTGAAACAAGCTCTCTTATGATGTGTAGTTCGTTTTATTATCAAATCATTTCACCCTGTCACTTTGCCCTTAAAGTGAAATGGGAGCAATTGGCAACTCAACATCTTGTGATAAAAACGTGTCATACATCTTCTGTGTGACGTCCGGACAGTTTCCAATGTTCTTAACTAAACGAAAATCGAACGTGCTACATTTTTATATCATCTTGAATAACTTCCATGAAGGTTTAACAATGTCACTTTTGCGCTCAATTCCAGAAGGTTTGTCCCAAATTATCACAGTGTGCCACTTTAAATTGTATATCAGATGTTCTACATTACCGAATTAATTTCCAATGGTCTTAAATAAACCGGCATAAAATCCGCTGCCTTCTGATGCCATACTGGACTACTTTTATAGATATCTAACCCTGTAATTTTTGCACTCAATTCCAGGATTTGTGTCTCGAATTATCGCGTTGTATTCCTTTAAATTTTAATAAAATATTTTTATAATGTAATTCCTCTTTAAATAAACCGCCATAAAATCCTTTTCGTTTTTATATTTTTGCACTCAATTCCAGAATTTTTTTTCAAAATTTTTTATTTTATTTTTTTTTTTTTTACATCAGATGTTCTACATTACAGAATTTAATTTCCAATGGCCTTAAATAAACCGCCATAAAATCCGCTGCCTTCTGATGCCATACTCGACTACTTTTATACATATCTAACCCTGTCATTTTTTACCATTTGACATGGAGCTTTGCGACATTATTGACGTTCTGGCATGGCTCGATGAACGTCAAGCGCCGACGGTTGCTGCCTGAGCAGTGGTTCTCAAACTAGGGGGCGCGACCCCGGCCGGGGGCCCCCGGGCCCCGGGGGGGGGGGCCACCAAAAAAAAAATAAAAAAAAACCCCACCACTCCTCCCCCCTTCCCCCCCGAAAACGCCCCGCTCTTTAAAAAAAACACCAAAATAAAAAACCCCCCCCCCAAAAAAAAAAAAAAAAAAAAAAAAAAAAAAAAAAAAAAAAAAAAAAAAAAAAAAAAAAAAAAAAAAAAAAAAAAAAAAAATGGGGGGGCGGGGGGGGGGCCCCGGGGGAAAAAAGGGAAAAAAAGGCCTAGAGGATCCGTAGGGCCGCCGAGCGGTGGCACGACAAAAAGTAAAGTTATACCCTTCAACAATACTAAGCAACATCGGCTCTGCGACGCCGAAATGGTGTAGGAGAAATTCACGGTTGTAGATGCATTCTTTCCTTTCAACGCCCATAAGCGTAATGTTCTTAAACAATTTCGTGAAAATCTGTCGGCCTCAACTCTAATGGTGGTGGAACTCATGCCACGCACATCGCCTATCGTTTCAAATATGAAAATCTGCCTGTAACTTTGGCGTTGGGGCCCATTAACATTCAGGAAATAGGAATCCCGTGCCCCGCCATATTATGAATGGCGGGCGGTCTGGGACGGGCCGGGGGCCACCGGCGGTCGGCCGTCTATGGTTGAAAATAGTTCCAGAAGTAAATACGGAAAGTAACAATATGAGCAAGATGTCACTGTAAGTGGCAATAAAATTGACGTCTGAAGGCAAGCTAACTTTCAGAAATGCACTTCACATCATATTTTATGGAGACGGAGTATCATAAATTGTAACTATATTATTCGCGCACACACCAGTGAGCATCCTGGCGCGCTTGTCGCGGGCGCATGCTTCAGAGTTCTTGAATGGCATCAGGAACCTATCTGTTTTCTTTCTTTGCTGGAGATCCCCGATGTCCGCATTAGCATTGCGTCTGACGCCTAACGAGTCCGTGGAAGTCCGTAAGGAACCTTATATGTTTGCAGTGGCTGGCAGACATTCGTAAGGGCCCGTAGGCGTCTGTAAGCGCACGTACACGTTCGAAAGGACTCATATGAGTTCGTATGGGCCCATGGAAGTTCATGATGGCTTGTAGACGTTCATTAGGGTTCGTAAGCCTTCACAGGTGCTCGTAGACGTTCTTAAAAGCCCGAGAACGGCTTTGGTGGCCATACAAAGTATTGTTGACCTTTTTATCTCAGCCATGGTGACCCCGTACATGATTACGTGTGGTCTCGTAGGCGTTCTTGTGGGCCCGACAACAGCCTCGGTGAGCATGAAGTGCTCTTAGCCTCTGCACGCATGACGACCTCCAAGACGATTAAGCACGGGTCCTTGGCGCGACCCCTCGGGCCATGCCAAGGGCCGAGGGAGCCCGGGGGTGTGTGGGGGGGGGGGGCGACCGCCGCGCTGCCGCCTTGGCTACATCCCTGCCCTACATAAATATGCTCTAACTTACAGTTGCTATATGTGTATATTTGTGCACACGTCCATCTGCTTGCGTTCATTTGAGCTTGCCTTTATATTAATCTGTTTGTACCTGCCAAATGCTAACGCGCCCGCCACTCAGAGGGCCGCCACCTTCCGATCGTCGGAGGAGGAGCATGAGCTGTGAACCCTCCTGTCAAAGCGTATGGGTCTCGGGACCTCTGGGAAGCTTCCGGTGGAGGCCTCCTGCCGAGTGATGTGACGTTTTCGCGAGCTGTAGTCATCCTGCCAAGCAAATGGGCCTTCTGCCAAATGAATAGGTGTTCGTAGACTCTTGATACTTGCATTTCATTGGCGTGACTAAGAATGGTTAATCATTGCAATTACTCAGCGTTCCGGTGAAATCGAAGCTGCATTTTCGTGTGTGCTTTTCCAGCTGCAATCGTAAGCGTACCAGTTTTCCGAAATTTAGCACCTTATCCATTCTAATACGATGGCAACCGAAATTTCATTTGCGAATTTTAATGATGTTGCTTATTCCCGGTTTTGAAATATGGCTCCTGAAAGTACGTGGGCATGCATGTATGATTAATGTAGCAGTTTTCCATATTCTTCATGCTCCTGGTTTAATATTTGTTCTGGTTTTGGGTCACCCCACTTAGAACCCATAGCGACACGCCCTGCGTTGTGCTTACACACATTTGAGGTTGTGTGCATTGAGGTGTACGCAAAATTGTGTCTACGTATATTTGCGCTTAGGTACATTCGCACTTGCGTACATTTATTTGCGCTTCCGTGCATCTGCGCCTACGTCCTTTTCCTGACGTACCTTTGTGCCGACGTAGATTTGTCATGCGAACGTTTGCTCATAAGTACTTTGACTTGCGCATGTTTGCCTACTTACCTCTGCCACGCATACATTTGTTCTAGAACTGCCTGCACCACTGCCCCTCCCCATCCTGTGCAGCGGCCAGCGGCCGCTGGAGGTCAGCGCTATCAGGTCAGCGCTGGAGGTCAGCGCTGGAGGTCAGCGCTATTAGCGGCCGTGTTCGAACACAATCCGTCACCTCGCAGGGGAGGCAAGCACTGGCAGCGATCGTTACGTGAAATGCCAAGTGCCAACGCCGCGCAGTTATCGCCGCTGCCTGGCCGCCTGCAGCGGCCGTCATGATCTGTCACCCGTGAGATTCGCCTCATTGACATGGGCTGGGCAAGGAGTGCAGCTCGACGTCTGCGTATTGCAGCCACAGGGTGCTTTTTGTGTTTTTAGGTTTGAGTAGGCAAGTTCGTTTCGCCTGGCAGTGATAGTCTAGGGTTCGCCTCATTCGTACGATAGCTGGTTGAAAGTCCATCAGCCGTTATATGCCCCATTATGGACCGGGCTAACTAATAGCAGTAAGGCGACAACTTGTGCAACAGCTCAACAGCAGAGCATGCAAGCACCAGCGCGTTCCTTTACAAGATCATGCCTCTAAGTCTATCCAGGCATCAGTTGTGACTTTTCCTCAGCGGAATACTGAAAGTAAGGATAATCGGTGAAGTGTTGCCATATACGTTTGTCGAACACATGCAAGGTGTGGTTCAGATCGTCAAGGGTCTTCTGAATCTCGTCCAAGCCAAGTGAAGGGGTATATGTACCATCCATACCGTTGCACGCCCTTTGCTATGTAAAGTGGTGAATAATTTGCTCATATATGGAACTCATGGATGTCTAGCTCGCGAGTCGCGATTACAAATATTTACGAAATTATGTTTGTTTATATATTGAGCCATGCAGCCGTCTCTGATGTAGTGTACTTTCTGCAGATAGAGACACAGCCTTGAACCGCAGGAACTAACTTGAAGCGAATGTGTGCACCATTGCTGTATTCCTTCGCGCTATCTAATATGACGTCTATTAAATGTCTGGTGGCGCGGTGTTCCGCCATCTTTCCAATAAGCGACGAATGGATGAACATTGGAGTGCGCCCCAGTGAAACCTTCGGGCACCATCTTGTACCACGAAAGAGCAGTTTTCAATGAAATCTCCCTGAATGACTACCACGCTTTCCTCAAAGTTTTCCTCCATGTGGGCAAAGTACTTGCCCTGCGCTTGTGTCACGTAATGATGCCTTGTCAACTCTACAATGCTTGACTGAGTACTTTCAAGAACTTCTCTCGACAGGGTCTATTGGAGTGCAGCGATCTGTTGTTGCTGACTGTTCGCATTGCATATCGCCTTCGGGCTTGTTAGCTGCACCACGGCTGTCCAGTTCTCCGAGGAAAGACCGAACTGCCAATTATCTCAGGCAATGCTCGCAAACATGCATCACGCAGTCATGCTTTTTACGTCACGCACCTCTGTGCGTGGCGATTCATGGTAGCTGACGCCTGGATGCACACACATGGGTATGGGTATCACTGCCCCAGCGGGCACGCTGTGGTCGTGCCGCAAGGCAGCGAAACACGAAGCACAATACGCCAGTTACTGGAATCCTCTTTGCAGACTGTTCGTCTACAAGATTTCATAAAGCGAGACGTTTTTCTTAAAAAGAAGTTCGTTTTCAAGCACAATTATAAGGGCTACAAGGAAAAGTGTTAAGCCCTTGTTCACGAAGCAATTTAGTATTACCTAGCTTGTATTTCGTCGTTCCGTCCTGTTTTTCAAATGGTTGAAAATACACGCAAACTTTGTTCGTCCAGGTAGGTGCACAGTTGCATACAGCAATACTCAACCGACAGCCATATGAGACACGCACAAGAAATGCGGATTTTAGTTTTATTTATTCCTTGTTTGGACAAGTATGCCGGCTAATTTGTCCGGCGTTAAATTTATAAGGTTCGACTATCTGATGGCCACGGGAGGCGGTCATGTCAAATCGATAAGCAATACTGAAGTATTATTTCATAAATGTCTTCCTTAGCTTTTTCATATCCAACAATGTCACACCTCTTGTGTCTTAACGTCCAGGTATGTGTCAAAGTCATCCATGTGGTTTGAACTCAAGATACTGCTGGAGGCTGTGGCTCATAAGACGTTGGCCGGATTGAGCTGGCGCCTGTACAAACGTGAGTAAAGCCCACGACTACCACATAGACAAACTTTGGTCCAAATCATAATGTTGAGGGTGATGTGCAATGGTCGATCTGTGGTGAACTTCCCCAGCTCGGTGCAATGGACGGACGTTTATATAACAAACTGAACTAGAAGTACACAATTTTTAAAAGATGGAGTGATCAGCGGTAATATTGTCAATCAGGGATTTACTTTTTGGCAAATGTTTCTTCTTCAGAAAAAGCGAATCATGAAACCTAGAGGAGGCAGCTTTCAATTCATGCGTTCACAGTGTTGTCAGTGCAGTAGTGCATGTGCATGTGCAGTGTAATACGTTCTGAACCGATTGAGCAACGACTTACGGCAATCGTGAGCAACTATTGGATGTCCTGGCGTAGGGGATATTGGCGCCCCATCATATAGCACAGTGTAAGGCACATCAGGAGCGCTGTACTAGCACGAGCAAGAGGCGGGGAACAATGTTCTCATGCTCCTGACCCAAGATCGTGCACAACATCGCACAGGAGACCTGTGAACCGACAGGAACTGCGCTCTCTTGGCAGTCACTGAATACATGCACATGATTACGTTAGATCTTCATCGAAGTGTAAGAATTTGGACACATTTAAACCACACCTACTTCAACAATTCGGCATAGTGCATTCAAACTTCGGATACGGGCGTATGCCATATTTGACAGACTGAAGCTAGATTGCATTCGGCGTCATTGCGCCGGCATGCATTGACTATGGTACGAGCACATGTTTTGTCACAAATATCGATAAATCGAGCCTAACTGCACCAAATCACGCTACGCATGACTGGAAAATCCTGGCATAAACTCTGCGATGTTAACGGCATCATCGGAAAAACTCCAATCTTGAGGCGATCACGACGGCTCGCCATCGTATTTCCTGGGAACGACGTCCAGTCCGACGTGAGCCTTCCTGTCTCTGGACCGGCATCCCATATACTCTATCTGTCAGGCTGGCTGTAAATAACATTGTCTGATGCGCGATCGCTTGCATTCGCACATACCCAGTTAATCACTGCGTACTTAACTTCCCCGACTAATGGAGGAACTGATAGCATGTGTTGTAGTACCCGCCATAGCTGTTGCATGCGTCACAAAGCAGCCGCCCCAATCACCGCCGTCCTAAATCCATAACATTTAATTAATGCTTGCTGCGTAACTACACGCAATCACCGATACTGATTAATTGCACGCAATTACCGATACTAATTAATTACAAGCAATTGCCGGTGTTCCTTAAAGTGCGCGCATCAACTCAGGTTCCGATTCAGGCTGTTCAGTATATTCAGCCCACGTCAGGCGGGGGCAGGCGCTCTGGGTTGCAGAGCGCCAGGCCTTTTCGAGAGCGCGGCAGGGTTCTCTGCAGGGGCCGCAATCCAGCCCACTTTGAAATGCAGGCCGTGGCCGGCATTGACTTCATGCGCCACTTGGTCGACAGAAATCGTGACATCTAACTTATGGCGACGTCGGTGGAGCTGGCCGCCTCTGACTTACGACAGTGGGCCGAGATGAAGCAGTTTGCGACGTACAATGGCGATGACGGTGGTTAGTCCCGTCCTCCGAACCAACTGCGCCTATGCTCGTACTGACAGGTCCAATGGTGAAGGGCCAGCCCAGCGGTGACTACCAAGCCACATGCTGGAGAACAAGTGGCATTGTGTTTAAAGCATGGCATTACTCACTTGCAGAATAAAAATACCAGTATATGGGTGCTATTCAATTGAAATAATGAGTATTCGGACTCATATTTTTACCATGGATGTAACGTTTGCGTAAGGTCCTAATGCAACAAAGTGATGAACTATCCTGTCAGCAAAAGTAGCATTATACATATAGATCAAAATAGCCCTATTGTGTACGATATGCTGCTAGCTTGACTCGAATTGGAATTCAGACGCCACCAATTCGAAAATACAGACTTGGTCTTAAAACGTAGATAAAATACCACGTACGTGCTCACAGCAGGTCTGTATCACACACGTTTAGAACCTATTTTATGGAGGCGGAAGGAACGAATAGCGTGAACCTCCGGTCTACAATTGGGCTTAAATTTGCTGGAGTTTATTGAAGAATAACTGATTAAGGGCGGTGTTGGTATTACACGTAGATTACTGGCAACAGTTGGCAAAATCTCTGGTGAACCACCAATCTGTGTCTGGTCGGCACCAGTGGGGGAGAAATCTCTGGTGAACCACCGATCTGTGTCTGGTCGGCACCAGTGGGGGGAGAAATCTCTGGTGAACCACCAATCTGTGTCTGGTCGGCACCAGTGGGGGGGGGGGGGGCACCTCTGGTGAACCACCAGTCTGTGTCTGGTCGGCACCAGTGGGGAGAATCTCTGGTGAACCACCAATATGTGCCTGAACGGAACTCAGCCATGTTGTCGATGTTTCCACATGGATGAATCTTTGTGTTTGTGTGCAACAAACTTTGTGTTTGTGTGCAACAAACTTTGTGTTTGTGTGCAACAAACTTTGTGTTTGTGTACAATAGACTTTGTTCTATTAGTTCGAAAAACTAGAGGAGAGTACGAAATGCGTTACGGGAAGTGCTTAACATATCCCAGTGATCGATTGCTTACCAAAATAACTGGTACATGATCCTGATATGTCCTTAGCGCTACCACCCCTGATGAGCAGTTGGCGAATACGTATGTTTCGGGTTGAAAGATATTTGGTTCGAGCTTGACCCTGGGCTGGCCTTTCCTCGACCGGCTCCTACACATGAGATGGGAGCAATTATTTATTCGAATATTCGCTTGGTACCGAGGTGCCAAGCGAATATTCGCTTGGCACCTCGGCCAAGCGAATATTTTATAATTTACCTTTTGAAGTGCTTATCGCATAACTTGTGAACTACGCTCGATATGTTTATTGTAAATCATGTACATTGAAGCGAATGCATCTTATCCTGTTCAATGACCTTTGTTTACATCCACATGAAGCCGTCGTATGTGAACAGGTGCGAAAGAACCATCCTGATTTTCCCATAAAATCAGCATACAAAGTACGCAAAACCTACCTTCAAAATGAAGACGAGAGTTGCCCCGAGTTACCCTGATTGAATAATGTTTGACTCATCACTTAATGCTTTCCAAAGTAAAAGCGATGCACGCAGAAGGTGACGTTTTAGCGCACGGGCAGGTCGGGGACATGAAATGAAGCCTGCCGCAATGGCCTTGGTGCCTAGCACCTTGGGCACAGCGATCCTCCATTACCAGATGGAACGTAGTGGTGTGTCCAGTGTGTGTGTGGCCTCTGCACAGGCCACATAAGGTCATGTCGTCACTTCTCATGCTACGTGAAGACGAGGTCCACTCACCAGGATACGGTTTCATCGCTCTCAGCTTGTCTGCTAACGATTCCCAGCTGGCTTGCCACTTCCCAAAATTGAAACTCATTTTCTCTGGATAAACGTTCCCGGCAAGAACATGGGAGAGGGAGAGCGAGAGATACCGGAAGGAATAGAGGGAGAGCGAGAGATCGCGTGCAGGGAATCTGTGGAGCATGCTTCCCTGCTGCATTGGCAGCCTCGTTTCCACTACTTCCACATGGTTCGGAACTCGACCGAAGACAATCATTATACCTACAAGGGCCAGAAATGCGAGTCGAGGTGAACATTCTGTGCAGCTTGGTTCGGTCGATATAACCATCTAAGAGTCAATAGGCTACTGGACGAGTAGGTGCCCATAATGTACAACGTGTCACCACCAGTCTCAATAAGATTCAGTGCTTTGCTATAGCTACAAACTCCGACGTATGCACAGCGGGAGATAAAATATGCCAGTGACAGCACCAATCGCAGATGAACATCCGCCACCAGTGTCTGTTTTCCACCCATCCGCATAGGGTTCGGGCGTGGCTGTGGTGGAATGCCATGAGCTCCAATGTTCACAACTTAAGGTCATCGGGCACAGCGTCACCCATCCTTAGAGATGGCCGCGAGATGTCGACGTCTGATCATCTGCAGGCGATCTCCGGGGAAGAGCTCTTAGTGACTCCACATGCATCATAGCGCGTAGTCTGATAACACCGTCCACGAACAGTGCGCCATTCTGACTCAGAAGCGAAAAGACGCCTCCCGTTGTCCTAGTAAATAGCGACCGACAGATGTGGTCAGGTGAACGTCTACTACGTGGCGCCGCAAGGGCCATGCTGATGCTGCGATAACAACTGGACCATTTATACGGGGTAGGGCGGCAATATGTTAGTTGGCAGAGTAGGGCAGTAATATAACAGTCGGAAGGGTACGGCGAGCGCGTCAAACCAAGGCGCTGAGCCACTAGCAGTACACGTGAATGTCATCCTGAATGGACTTCTGGTGAGTAAGTACAGATATATCTCCACTGTGAGACCATTAGTTCTGTCTTGGCTGGGGTAAACAGGCATGTGGTTAGGAATTAAGCAGAACGGAATTATGGCCGAATGTCACGAGTGATGCCACAGTGTTGCGCCGGATGTCACGGAAACCACTACAACATAACGCCAGATGTCACGGAAGCCACTACAATATCACGCCGGATGTCACGGAAGCCACTACAACATCACGCCAGATGTCACGGAAGCCACTACAACATAACGCCAGATGTCACGGACTCTACAACATTGCGCTGAATGTCGCGGACGCTGCCACAACGTCGCGCCAGATGCCACGGACGATGCCACAATGTTGCGCCAGAGGTCAAGGGTGATGTCACAAAGCTACTCTGGATGCCACAATGCTACGTCAGATGCCACTTACGGTGCCACGATATTACGCCGAGTGTCACGGATGATGACACAATGTTGCATTGGATGTCGTGACGACGTCAAAATGATTGCGCCAAATATCATGTCGAGGCCATGTCTTGCGTGCAACACGAAGGTCACGCAAGCCAAACCGCCCCGTCATAAAAGAGTTGCACAAAAAATAGACTAGGCCAAATTGAAGGCATCTGGGCTATTAGGGAACAGGTTGTTCTCGTCTAGAAATTGATTAATTACTTCGCAATGACCCACTACAAAATGAATCTAATTTCGGAACCTGTGACCACGGGACACCCACATGTGAGCAAGTAATCAGCATTTAAATCAGACCTATACTAAATGGCCATGCTCTCACCCATATGGTGGCAGTTAGGTCGAAGCCAATCAAATGTCACCCGACCGCTTGGCCAGATCATAAACATTACATAGGGTAAGGAGTCTACCTTCCCACAACCGAAAGTGGGTGTCTTTCCGTCGTGCCAAACACGCGGCCCTGATCTTGCGCACGCACAGCGCGCAGCATTCACGTATGTGGCGAAGAAACCAACTGTTTCACCTCTAATTCAATACTGCACTGCAGCTCGTGATGAAAGTTTGCCTGTGTATATATGTGTGCCATCAGCGGTTCGTCTGTCATGCGAGTCGACTGTTTTGGTTCCTTCTTCTTATTGAGCGTCCTCAGCTGTTTTTCACGGCTTGCCACAGAATAAACATACTCTTTCATATTGTGTCGTGTGCTTGTGTGTTCGTTTGCTGTGAAGGAGTATGCCTGGGAGGGTTGAAGTGTGTACGCGAAGTTGGTCAAGCATGAATCACAGCCATTACCAGATTGTTGCTACCGACGCACGTAGGTAATTATTTATATTGTCGGTGTAAGGAATAGTCGCAATACATTAATCACATCACAATATCGTCAGCGAGAGTTTGAAATAAGTTTTTTGCATTTTTTCCCGAACAGGACATGGCTACGAAACAGAAGCATGCATGCTATAACATGCATGAACCGGATAGTGTAAGCTTCACACTACTTTACTTTACTTTACTTAGCAGAGACACTGTTAGATGAGCGTCAAGACAGGGTTACCGAATTCGGTACACTTCATCATACCAGATGGTTCTTACACAGCCCAAAACATAACCAGCTACCCAAGTACCTTCACCACCACGGTAAAGGACTTCCATTCATTTTTTTTCATGGATTGTGAACAGAAACTACCCAGGATGAGAAGTATGCAGCTCAGATCCGAGTCCAAACATTGATTATAAAATGAACTGATAATTCACGAGTGACGCTTCGCCACATGTGTTGATGGAATAAGTGTATTTCCCATGCCGTGCCACAGCATTAGAGGAGGGTACATCAACCATTGAGTGACAATGACTCATCGAAAAATATGTATAATGACACCATTTGCATCATTCATCCCGTATTCATCAGGCTAATATTATTATTCTTGGGCGGTGCATGACCGACGCAGTCGATGCGCCCCAAAATCCCAATAACCAACCAACCTTTTTGTTCTGTATGAACAAACTTCCCTTCCAATTGAAATGGGTTCACAGGAAAATGTACGCCTTTTTGTTGGTTAGCTAATTAAGGAAAACAGAGGTTCTCTCGAAATCACCGAGCTATTCAATACAGGTGAAAATGTGAATGGTGTTCAGGGATGATGTGAAAAATGCTTCCTTATAATTTTATGCGCTTGGTTTTGAGCAGGGTGCTCATTTGCACATCATTAACATCCTAATTTAGACGATTACTGCGAAGTTGTTGCATGACTTCTAATACAAAGTGAAAATCCCGTGCAATGGGATTATGCCTCGCGACAGACGCTTCCGTGACATACCTGAATGTTGCAGGTGTAGCTGCAACGCAACGAGTAGTCATTGGATAAATGAGCTGAACGAAGCCATCACATGCAACGGCATTATATCATAAAATATGCTAACATGGTGCCAAGGCACAACATTTTTGGCGGATTTGGTTCCATTTTCAGGTGATGGAACTCCAAATTTATGCAGAGCAAAACAAACGTATTGCTACCTATGAAGCGATTTTATTTTCATTGTCACAGAATAGTGTTCAATGTTACTCATGTATTTACCTCACCAACACTAAGTTATGTTACACTAGATTAGACCTGGATTTTCGGTGACTTCGAATCCCAAATCTAGCTACTAAGACTGCTGTCACCGGAAATATTTTCGCCGTGCAATTTCGCCGGATCTGGAGAAGACCTCATGTTAATGAAGCACACTTCCTGAGAAAACAAATTAATGTATATTTTATGTACTGCCAGCGCCAGAAGAGAATGACCTTCTCCCGCGCCGTTGGCTCTTCTAACATATTCATAATATTGTTGCAGCACTGTATTGTGTCAGAATTGGCTACTTTGTTTATCTTTTCAGACCGAGCGTTCAGAATCGTGCAGCACTCTGGCCTTGACAGCCGGTCAAAGTGCGGCGGCTGGCCGGACGGCCGATCGATCGCCGGAGCCGGCCTGCCCAAAACGTGTTGAGAGGAATTTGTGCCGGACATGGAGTGACTGCCGCCTGCCTTTCACAGCCGCGCCGTCCATCATATAGACGAGTATCTGATGCATCAGATGCGAGTATCAGATCATCCATGAGCTGATATCTATAGGATAGGTCGACGCTGAAGCGAAGTTGTACTTTGAGCCTATTTGGCTGGGGCCGACATCACCGAAGTTAGCTGTGATGTACGATATGGCTTGGTCATGCGGACTGGGTTTGTGGGTAAGCAAATAAAAGATTTGCTTCCATGCTTTGCTTTTACAGGTTTCGTGACTTTTCCATGGCTCTTGATGCTTTTCGAACATCCGTAGGCGATGTTCTCACCACAAAGAGTATGTTATGCGATGTATCTCACCATTCATTGAGATCGATCACATAGGCATGGGAGAAAAAATGTTGCCAAAGGGTCTAAGTAGCCTCCTTTTAACTTATATTTACCTAGACCCCATGTAAGCGACTGCCATTTTCAAGTATTTAAATCATCCTACTGACTACCTGCCTGCCAACGATCGTTCAATTTGATGCCGAGACAAGTGCATGTCCGCCATAAGCGTAACACGTATACTGCAACCATCACGAGCACAGATTAGCCCAGAATCCCGACAAGTTGCGTTACTTCACAGTTATGCCAGACTCAGAATTTGGTTACAAATGATAAAATTATGCGCTTCACGTCAAGTGAAGCACAGAGTCAGCGGAGAACACCACAGGGTGAGCAATTAAGCGGTTCGACGTCGTTTCCACGAACAGTTAAATTTAAATAGATGACTAAATAGACGGCTCCAAAACGCAGGGATGTAATAAAGTTATTCAGGACCGGGTCACAAGTGCAGTTGACTTGACAGCCTTAAAATACGACCTCATTTAGAAACTTAGAGCTGGAAATTATAGCTACTCTGCCATGATCTCACATAAATACTTCAAGAAGCAATAGCGTCAGCTATCAAATCCGCTTCGCTGAGACGATGGAAGGCACAAACGATATCACGCTATAGTTTACCGGAATTTCAATATGATTACGTTGCAATTTTCTGAGTAATTGGCACACAAGCGTCAGCAATCTCCTTTTCTACCCTATTAACTCAACCATGTGGCTGGTGAAGACAGCTATGTGTGCATTCAGTACTAATGGCTGTCATTTCGGGCAATCTTACGCTTGAAACAGTTATTCACATGGCAAAGTCGTGCACGTAATTACTTCATTACTGAAGAGGCTGTAGCATCTACACGACTACCATTTTGTGAATCAAAATTGCGTTTCCGCACGTGGGTTTTCATATAACATTTATTCTGTGCGGGATACGAATTCCTAAGACAGAGAAACTGTCAGTAGATTCGAATGGGAAGAACTATGACGAAGCTTATCTAGTAGAAAGATATTCGATGTGAAGCCATTGTTTTGCTTTCGAAGTTGGTTTCCAAGATTTATTGAAATGGTTGTTTTCAAGACATTGTTCATTTTTCCCCAGAACTGAATCCTTGTTTGTCATTTCCCTGGCTCTATTATGAACTTTCATCGTTCAATCAAATGCATCCCCCACCCTAAGGCAAATCTGTAGGCTCTAGTGTCCATATGTCAGTCCCTGCTGAGCTCTCCAGCCGACGCAGCGGTAGCTACAAGCTGTCGTGCTTTCTCAACTGGTCACGAAATGGCACCAGGCATAACGACGGATAACGTGACGATTTCTCCATGCATTTTACCTTTCGATTGGTGCTACCAAGATTTCAAAAAAGGAACATCGAACGAACCAATAAGAAGCTAAATCAACCTTGTTTTGCATCATGTATCGTGTTGGACAGAACAGTATGGTGTGCTTGGTCCTGTATACCCATCTGGTATCTAAAAACATACAAATCGAAGAAAGCCTGCTAAAATGTCTTTTTTTCGTCCAAGACATACTTGGTAAAAGGTACACACGGAGGCAAACAAATACAACTACTGCAGTATTCTCAATTGGCCTGGCCTGCTACTTGCCCCATATTGATTTGATGTTTGGGTGCCTTAAGCTGGAATTTTCTGAACCAGTTTTGTGAAAATTATATAAGTGAGGTAGGCAACACGTTAATTATGTTGTGCTGGACACCTGCTTGTTTTTAGGATCTGAGGTCTGAAATGGTTTGAAATGGTCTGGTGCGCATTGTATGCTATCTTGTACTGGAATGGTACTTAGCAGGCGAGCACTTTTTACCTGTATGTTGCTTTGGTTGAATTCCTAAATCTCGCAGATGACTATTTCTATTCCACTCTAACTCACTTCGTGAACAAATATTCCACATAAGTCGCAATCATAGACGTATTTAGTGTTTGAAGACTTCGAAAATAAGCATATCAAAGCACATAGCCTGTACTTGTAGTGCAATTACACTCTAACTCATGAGCATGTGTACAGGAGGCAGGAAACCAAGTATCCATTTTCGAAGCATTAACCATGAATCCTAGGGGCGTTGAATGAAAAGTATCAATACAAATATGTTTGTCCCAACATTCCGGTGTCCTTGTACTGGTTGCATGCTTAAAACATTCTTACATGCTGCTTTCGACTATGAGACTTTATGATATGAATGGCCTGTCGGAAACCGCTCGGTCGTGGACTCACCTGCGGCCGAAATATTGCTGCTTATTTTGGACGGGCCGACCCACTGGCGGACGGCTCAGAAAGCCGAGCTGTGGACATCCCGGGCGCGACCCGGTGCAGTTATCTTTGCCAGATCGTAATGGCTCGATTTTTTTATTTCCGTAACATTAGCTTGATTGTCATGATCCGATGGTTCCGGTCAGGGTTCTGGTCCGACGCTGCGTGTCAGATACTAATCGTCTTGATCCAGTTGTCCTGGTCCGGTGGTCACGGTAGAGTGATCCTGATCCATGGGCCTGGTCTCGTGGTATCAGTCCTGTTCTTCTTGCCATCGCACGCCATGAACAGTCTGACGTCCCTATGCATCAATTTGTCCGTTAAATGCTAGAAATTAGAGGTGTGAGGGTCATTCGTGGGCGTAATATGTTAGAAAACGCTTTTGCGCTTTCATTTACTTCATTTTTTCCCAGAAGTATCGCAGAGTAGAACGCTGTGACGCGGGAACAATGACAGTGGCGGATCGAACAATTTTGATGAAGGGCACTTTGTGTCTGGAGGGACCCTTTGGCTAAAAAAAACTAAGAGGGGAAAACGCTCCCTCGAGCCTTCATGAATAGGTGCTTCTTCCTGGTCGCGGGACTGAACGCCATCATTCATTTGGATACGGCTGATGCACTTTGTGCTTCCCTTGGATCTGCGCCTGACGACTTCTTGATCTGCGCCTGACGGATTTTTCCCTTCCGCTTCCCTTCCGCTTGCGAAAACTAACATTAACTATATGGTCATGCATGGAAGGAATTCGCTTAAAGAGGGACATCGGTTTCTCCATTTCTTGGAACCTTCCATACGGCCTTTCCGAGCTCGTGAGGATCTGCTTGCCGTGGTAGCCTGCTTCTTATTCTCTTAGCCAGGCGCGGATCCAGGGGGACAAGGGGCACGTGCCCCCCCCCCCATCCCCAAGGAAAGGTGGCACCACTGAGCATGAAGAGGGTCTGCTCCAGGGATGCTCGAGTGCACACCCCTTTCGTCGAATTTCGCGGCCGAAGGCTCCCTTCTGAGAGGAAGAGGAGAAGAGGCACTCCTCCGGGAATTTTTTGCACGGCCTTTCTCCCTCGAACTATTCAGCAAAAGGCGCCCTCGGAGCGCAAATTACGCCCCACCCCGGGACGGTCGAGTGGACCCCCCCCTCGAGTTTTTGGTCAGCCGAATGCACCCCTCCAGGGTCTTCCGTAGTGGCGCCGCTCCAGGAAATGGAGTCCTTTCAGACGCGTGTTCCGCCCCATAGAAATTCCTTGATATGCACCTGCTCATAGCATAATTTGTGTATGGGAAGCAGAGATAGCTGGATATATGATATTATATATATATATATATATATATATATATATGCGGATGTGTCCTAGGACATGTATCTGGCATGTTGTCATGCAATATGCATGATTACTGCAGCGCCTGAATTCCTTCGGGCGACCGTCTGCTTGATTTGCGAAGTTGGATTAACATGGTCATAGCATAACGTTTAAGTGGGAAGCAAATATAGCTGAGTGTATGGGCTTAGATATATGCGTATATGTTCTAGGACTGCCAACTACCATCAGCTGACCATGATACTGCCAACCAGCCCGAAACTGCATAGTGGTACTACGCTAATTCTAGCATGCGTTATCGTGGTCGCTTGTACATGGTACTGACAACTACTGCTTCCACCCTAGTATGAACTCGACCAAACGCCTCCTGCCTGTGTTCGGTCATTCTGGGATAGTTTCGTCTCGCACTCAAGCAAACATTGCTGGAATTAAGCCCGAAAAATAATTTAAGAGCACGTCTAGTCCATAAAGTAGACATTCCGGAGCCATTGGTGTAGTCACAGGTAGTATATCACGGGGTGCGAGAGGGTTTTTGTCATGCAACGTCCTTACGCAATGTCTTCATCAAGCTTTGGAGAGGCGTCTCCCCCCCCCCCCACCCACCGTGACGACGTCTATACACAGAGCAATGCACATCATTTATATATATATATATATATATATATATATATATATATATATATATATATATATATATATATATATATATATTTATACATATATATATATATATACTTATGTTATATATATATATATATATATATATATATATATATATATATATATATATATATATATATTTATATATATAGATGTGTGTGTGTGTGTGATATCGACATATTATGTCATCTCGCTTGTTTTACAAAATGACTGAAATATGAACCAAATTTTAATTTTGATCGTGTACCTAAGGATATGTCAGTGAGGTAAATGATAATGCTGTTAGGTAAGCGGTTTGGTTAACTACCGCGACTCTGGTACAGTAATGGTTGTTTGATGGTCATGTTCTCATGCTCCCATTACAGTGGCTCCGATCCGGGCCTGTTCGATCCTGGTTTCAGTACTTTCAACGTCCCTAATTACAATTAACAAATCGTGCGAGGAAAGTTGCGGCAACATGTTCAGGTAATAACCGAAGAAAGAAGGACGAGCGATGGCGCAATTTGTTGGGTTCATTTGCGACGTTATTGCGAGCCTGGCGCAGCCCACTCTGACTTCCCGAGAATGCTATCAGATGAGCTGACATGAATTGGCGCGGAGCATGCCCGACTAACATCAAGCTTGAGCTGCTTCCTGTTGGATTTCAAATTTAATCTTGGGGCGTGTCATGGAACTGCGACATTTGAGCACGGACTGGAGAAAATTATCTGCTCTCAGCGCAGCTGTGGTGGAATTTATCGCCAGGCTGAACGGATAATTGGCTCCAAATCAAACCCGGGAATCAAGTCCGGCCGCTAAGATGTTGGGCTGACCCTGCGCAGCTGGCACTTCTCGAGCGTATTTACCCTACAGCTTTCTTATGTATGTACCGAAGCTCATCAGGATTCGTTGACGCGATTGTCAGCATCATGTTGGATGACCTTCGAATTCTGGATTGATTGACAACCAACAGTCATGGATGTTAGGCAAGTCAATACCGGCTTAGCATAATATGACAGAGCCAGTTCATTAAAATGATAATCATCGAACTCTAAATTCAGTGCCCGAATCCCAGAAACTCAATCTCTAAATTCCATAGACCAACCATGAATACTGAAACTTCACATTAATTGGATCAGCCCGGATAACTCAATATCAACCTCTAAGTTGAATGGATCAGCTCGGGAAACTCACAACTCGAAATTAAATGCATCAACCGGAACACTCAGCCGGGAATTTCCATTGATAAGCCCGGGAAGCTTGAACTCTCAACTCAACCACTCAACACGGAAAACTTAATATCTAAATGCAACAGATCAACCCAGGACAAACAAGGTATGAGTAAAACAGATCAGCACTCCAGAAGCTCAAACTCTAAATGCAATGGAGCAAGTTCGAGGGAAGCAGTCATCACCGGTGACCGGCATTTGTGTGTGGGACTGGACCGACTGCTCGGATCGTACCTGCTGACTCTTTCCGTGCCGCCGGTATGAACAATTGTTATATGTATTCATGAGCGCCTGTGACTGCCCTTATTTACTGATGACATTTGTTTTGAAGCTCGACAATAGGCTGTAATAGCCACGAGTATATTGTGGATAGCCTAAATATACGTCTTTGTCTTTGTCTTTGTATTTGTCTTTGTCTTTGTCTTTGTCTTTGTCTTTGTCTTTGTCTTTGTCTTTGTGACCGCCTGTGATGGCTGGTCTCTTCGGCTGGCCAATGACCAGTGAACTGCTTCGCATTTACATCACAAACCCACACTCGGCCGTCCTGCTCCACGTGGCGATTCTGAGCACACTGGCTTCACAGCGACTGTGTCTCTGACTTCTTATTCTTGACTCTCTCCCACCGGTATTTACAGATTTACAGACCTGGCTTCTCCGGCCGTTGGTTACCCTGCTGGGACCGGGAACGGCGACTGTGTTTCCAACTCCTGCCTGTTCCACATGTGTTTACACACATATGGGCTCTCCGACCTTTGGCCTCTCGGTTACCCTGCCGGGACCCGGGACAGACCTGGTGGCCTCGCCGGCCGTTGGTTACCCTGCCGGGATCCGGTACGGCGACTGTGTTTCTGACTCTTGGCTGTTTCACCCGTGTTTATAGACCTGGCCTCGCCGGCCGTTGGTTACCCTACCGGGATCGGGGACGGTGACTGCCATCCGCCCCAAGACTCCCGTCCAAGCTGTGAACAGGGACGACGGGGTTCTGTATTTTTGTCGCCGGCGTCACGGCAGGTGACAGTGTCGCAGCGCGCATCCGTCTGAATTTAGTGGACGGGTGGGGAGGGGAGAGGGAGGGTGGGACGACAGGCCGAGATGCTGTGAGAAAGTGCGACAGCGCCCCGTTAGCGCCCCGTTAGCGCCCGGTACACGGGCGGCATCACCGCTTCACGGTGAGGTGTGGCGCGGTGATGGGCCTTGTGACGTGGCGACGAGCCATACGATGGCGGTGAGGAGCCATGTGGCGCGGTGAGGAGCCATGTGGCACGGTGACGAGCGTGACGGCGGTGAGGAGCCATGTTGTGTGGTGAGGCATGTGGCGCGATGACGAGCCACGTGACGCGATAACCGGTCATGTGGCAAGGTGACTAGCAAAGTGGCACGGTGGCGAGCCATGTGACCGCCGTGACGAGACATCTTGCGCGGTAAGTCATGTGACACGATGACGAGCCATGTACCGCGGTGACGTGCCATGTGGCACTGTGACGAACCATGTGACTGCGGTGTCGAGACATATTGCGCGGTAAGTCGTGTGGCGCGGTGACGAGCTATGTGGCACGGTGACCAGCCATGTGACTGCGTTGACAAGCATGCGACTCGGCGGTGAGCCATGTGGCGCGGCGACGAGCCATGTGCCAACCATGTGATCGGATCGACGCAGGGACTGTGACCGGCGAACTCATCCGTCAGGTGCTGTCTTCATTGCCACATTACTCGTAGCACTATCTTCTCTGTTGGTTCGGTGGGGACGACAGCCAGCTGACGTGGGTGTCATTGCTGACAGGCGCATTGTCCCGGCCATATCATGTGGCTGACGACAGCCAGCTGACGTGGGTGTCATTGCTGGCAGGCGCATTGTCCCGGCCATGTCATGTGGCTGACGACAGCCAGCTGACGTGGGTGTCATTGCTGGCAGGCGCATTGTCCCGGCCATATCATGTGGCTGACGACAGCCAGCTGACGTGGGTGTCATTGCTGACAGGCGCATTGTCCTGGCCATGTCATGTGGCTGACGACAGCCAGCTGACGTGGGTGTCATTGCTGGCAGGCGCATTGTCCTGGCCATGTCATGTGGCTGACGACACCCAGCTGACGTGGGTGTTATTGCTGACAGGCGCATTGTCCTGGCCATGTCATATCATGTCATATCAGGCCATGCCCTGGCCTGGTCGAGAATAAACAGTAACGAAAATATTTCAGAGCATTTTAATCGGAAAATTGATGTACAAAATTATTATATGCCATATACTGACATGTGCAATGTGTAGCAACTATTTAAGAATAACATGATGGTATTTAGGCACTTACCCTATTGATCAGCTATGCACCCGCAGCCATCTCAGGAGAGTCAAACGCCTACTCTTGCAAGTGGGGTTCGCTATGGGCGCACATTGCAGGTGGGGAAGTGTATGCGTATTCTTCCTTCCCTCGATCACTTCGTTTTATTTTTTAACCCTTTAATCATATGTACGGACTCTCCAAGCTATCTATTATACCCGCACGTCTCAGCCCAGCCAGTTTACCGCCTGTATGCATGCCCACACACGTGGGTGTAGAAACAGAGTGGGCCTGCACCCCAATCTTCTTAACCATTAACTTTATTGCACTATGTGCAATCAATGGACTTCAAAACAGTCATAACCTTGCAATTTAAGCGGACCTAACCTACTCCCTTGGCTCCATCAAGTGCAATGACATGAACATTAAGACTAACTATTAAGAACCAGAACATATATATACAGGGAAGGAGAGAGAGAGACAGAAAGAAGGATAGAGGAGATAAATAAGTTCAGGATCCCCTCATTTCTTCAAAGCAGGCTGCCGACTGGCAGGTCTTGTTTCCCAACCAGAAACGGTTGCTTTGGTATGTTGCCAATCAGTCAAAACGAATGATGCGTACTCTTAGAAGTTGCGTGCTTTTGCCCGCTTTGTTGATGACCGAAACTGGTAGTAAATCACCATTTATCGGCAGAACTACGTCTCTAATAAAAGCTTTGGAGGTAAATCATCTCTGCCATATTCTTAGGGCATTAGACATTGGTTATCCTCTGAGTTCTAAAGTGGTTTTGAGGAACTTCCTGATAGGGCGACGACGTGTACTCTGCACAAGATATTCTGGTACGACTGTCTCCCGTCTTGGGTGTTCTAAAAAGTAATATTCTTGTGTCTTGCTATACATTGTGGTAATATTGTGGCTTCACTCAGCGTGTGAAGTGTAATTGGATAATAGAGGGGGCTGGGGAGTGGAAGCCTCAAATATGGCTTTCTTGCCATTATTTCCAGTTGACCCCCGAAGGTTGCATATCAAAACTCAGCAACTTCGGCGGTAGAGGAGAGGGGATCAAGCCCCAAAAGAAATAGGTAACTCCACTTTTGACTGCATCTTCATCCCTGTTGACTTGTGCACCCCCTGGCAGGCTCAGCCCCAAATTGAGGCCACCCGTAGTACTACTTATTATTCACGGATACGACACAGCACTACAGGTGGGCTTAATCTCACCTACAGTACGCCCTCACCTCCTTGGCCAACCAATGAACCTCGTGGCTGAACAACCTGGTGATTGACACCCCTGGGCCAAACGGACGCCATTGCATATCGTTCCTTCATCACTTCACCGTTGCTTCGCAACAAATAATGTATTTATATAGTCATTTCTAAGCGTGAGTTAACCCTAGATCACTCTAAAACCCTCCCACCACCTCGATGCACATTTACATTAGGCGTTGCTGATAATTTAGCTTACTGCTCCCTCTCCCAACTTCATCAACAAATATTTATTTCCTTAATGGCACGATATAATTCATGCGTTGGGGCAGGGGGCGGGGCGGTGTAGCATGATATTAAGTCATGCTGCCTCCAACACACATGCACAGTTAGTTTAACAATTATCTGCAATAGCAACACTTCGGGACTCCGGGCATAGTATTTTTATTTTTGTCGTCAGATAAATGGTTGACTGGCATATTCACTGTCTAAGTTAGTGATGTATATCTAGAATTTATATTTGTCGTCAGAGAAATGGTTGACTGGCATATTCACTTTGTTGTGTGTATATCTAGACACGCTTTTATTTGTCGTCGATAAATGGTTGACTCATATTCACTGTCTAAGTTAGTGATAGTATATCTAGACACGCTTTATTTTTGTCGTCAGATAAATGGTTGACTGGCATATTCACTGTCTAAGTTAGTGATGTATATCTAGACACGCTTTGCTTTACTACACGTGTTATGCTAAACGCGTGTATAATGCCCTTATTGGACGTACTGTGCTGCGTTTTCAAGTCATAATCTGTAACATTCAAGCTTGTGTTACGTAACAATACCATATACTAACTAACTAAGGATTTGTTCCTTTGTAACGGTTAGCCATGCCATACCATGAATGTGCATTATAGTTCCATATCAGGTATTTTGTCGAGTTTGAGCATTAATGTTCAGTGTTCGTGATGATATCCTAGTGTGTTTGAAAACCGACGCGCATAAATGTGTGTTTCTTATGGGGTTCCAAATGAACCCACTGGGGTTGCACTTCGAAACGCTGGGGTTGCACCTACAACCTCACACATATGATACGTTCCGAACGTGACGACAGCGCCTGTAGCCGTGGCCGGGCCCGCGCAACCGCGCGTACGTGGCACGCGCCACCGGCTGACTTCGATAATGAGGTGCCACAGCGAAAATATGCATACTTGGGCGCTGGCGGGCCGCTGTACCTGGATGGCGTGCCGGTGGCCCCGATAATTTATCTGGGCTGAATATTTCAGCGGATGGCAGTGCGGCAATCGGCCGTTGGGGGCATGCCGGCGGCCCCAAATGGTGGCAGTACCACAAATCGCTGGTGCGTGCTGGTGTGCCGATACCACCGAGGGCACGCAATCACCTGTCGACCACCCGCGGCATCCATAGGAAAAGAACTGGTGGACAAGTGCAATACAAAAATCAAACGACAGCAACTATTCGAGTGTAGCAGATGCCTTGATTGACAGTTGGTTGCGAAGGACAAAGGTACAGCCAAGAGAAAGGTGAAGAGCTGAGGTATCCCTCCTTGGCTGCGGCTAGTTTCATTTGAAAACAGGATTGCGTCATATTGCGGCGTTCCTTTCGGCATCCATTTAAACGACTGTCCATCCTTTCCACGAAGTCTCTGCCGCTTGACATGTGGGGATGGGGTGCCGGTCGGCTGATGTAGTCGGCTGCAGTGAATGAACATGTTTACTGATGCACAGAGGCGAAAAAAGCCAACGACACGCCGACGCACGTCGGTGACAGCTAAAGGGACACGGAAGACTAGTGAGACAGGCAAAGGCTGCTATGTCATTTTCTTTCCAAGCTTGAAAACAATTTTTTGGTGGAAAATAAATCGTATCAGTCCATTTCTGGGCTAGTTTACATTAGAAGATGGCATATTATATATAGTGGTAACGTCCTTATGAGTCAGCTGCTGGCTGAAAAAAAAATATGCGGCACAGATGGCGGCCTATGCTAAATTCTCATAGAGGTCGGCGGTATGCCGGTGAGACAGCAAGTGAGCTTTCTCATGCGGGACATTTGTGGCGCGTTGAACCTTATTGAATGACCTTGCTGAAAGAAGTAGAATCAGGTCCTGGTAAATGACGTCATGTAAGTTAAGGGCATCTGCTTGCCCTTAATTAGCGTAATAATTCGTGAAACAAAAAAAGCAAATCAACTCGAAGACATTTTTTCACGCAACTACCAACAGATACCAACAACATTACCACTTTCCTTCTTGGATCCGCGGGTGCAAATACAGTTTTCTGTGATGTCATTTCGAGAACAAATTATACCTGGTGGCTTCAATGGTTCCTCTTGAATGGTATGAAGTTTAATCTCCTTGAATGGTATGAAATAGCATTGCATTGCGCATAAAGAAGATGTCATTCGGTGTTGGAGGAAAGTGGAAACAATAGTGCAGATCGGTGCCGAATGACCATGTCAACACATCAGTAGCAGGTAATTCATGTTTTTTTTGTGGTGATTAATTGGACAATTCGATGCAAGCAAGGAATTTATTTTCTTGTGATGGCTATGCCTGCTGACCAGATTTACGTACCTAGGTAGGTAGGTAGGTAGGTAGGTAGGTAGGTAGGTGCCTACCTACCACAGGGTTCTGTTTCTGCTTTGTAATCCTAAATGTGGACAAGAAGTTGCGGAGTAATGTAATATGCAGAGGATGCTCTTCTTTCAGCCTGCAACATCTGAATCTGTGCTTGTGCTGTCCAGTGAGTCTTGAGCATTTTATTCCAGAGCTGTTAATTGTTGGACAATTCCATTCAACCCCCAGATAAGAAGGATGAGATAATAATGTGCTGGAGAGGATAATGTTTTGGTGCCAAAAATCTAGCAATAGTCAATTTTTCATATTGTACCATGTCCACATTCTCAAGATACAAATTAGCTTCAACTTCTGGCAGCAGCCTGACTTTATTTGATGTGGATTTAATACAGTTACATCTAGTTGTGCCACTGAAATTTTCAATGATGTAATGTCAATAGGTATTACCATTGCAATTATGTATATTCTTACTAAATCAGAATCTTTGTTTGCTGCTGTAACCACAAAAGGTATTGTGTTTTGTTGTCACATCCTGCACAACTGCATCATTGTTATTTGTGGCCAATTGGAATTCAGCAAAATTTGGCATCCATGACACCTAGACAAATATGTTTACAATTTTAGACCAACTCGTAGTCATGCTCTTGCCCTTAAGCCAGCCAAGACAGCGTGGTAAATTTGTGCCTGGAAGGTGTTTTTTTTTTAATTCTTGGACCTTATTTTTTCCAGTGCAATATTTGTAAAGGTGACCAAAATGATGGGACCACCCACTTTTTCTGCAAATGCTTATTTTTCAGTTTTGAAGCAAAATAACACTAAAAAGAAGCTTTGTGTCAGCTAACAGTAAAAAAGTAAATGCTTACAAAATAAAAATAAAACATAATCTGACCTCCACTCGCAAAAATATCCCAAAAAGGAAATTGAAAAATTTCAAACAATTTGTTTTCCTCAAATTACCCAAC
The DNA here is from genome assembly GCA_034440615.1 of Ashinkailepas kermadecensis. NCBI lineage: Eukaryota > Metazoa > Arthropoda > Thecostraca > Neolepadidae > Ashinkailepas > Ashinkailepas kermadecensis. Next base: position 796,615 of record JAOTOM010005180.1, read on the forward strand.
TTATACAACTTACCACAACTAATGAAACCTAACATAATATGCTTTGAAAGAAAAACAATTTGCAATTTAGTTTTGAGGATTTTATTGATTTTTGTTCACACTTCCAGCTTATGAAACCAAAACTAACCTAATCAAACTAGTATTATTGCAGTTTAAGGTAACCACAAGACAAGTTTTGCACACATTTTACTTAATAAAACATACAAAGGGGCTGGTTTTCATTAAGTTATGTTAGGTTAGGCTTTTGTTGCAAGTTATGGTTTTTGGGAAAACATGGGCAATTGTAAAAATGTTCAAGCATTCTTTGTTCAAAAACAGTTTAGGCTGGGCTATGTTAAATTTCGTTAGGTTTTTTGCTTGTCATTTTTTTTTAAAGAAAATAATTATTTGGAAGTTATCCATTTCTTAACAGATAAATTTTTATTGCATGGAAGGTTAGGCTAGGTTAGGTTGTTACATATTTTTTGTTTTGTTTTGAATGTTACTTTGTATGATATATTAAAACAACTTTGTATGCTACTTACTTACTTACAACTTTGTATGCTATATGCCGCCTCCACCGGCTGTCCCAAAAAATATTTCGTGGATATAATGGTGACAAAACTCATGATTCGAAACATAAAAAGTGCTACCCTCCAATTTCTAGCTGAAATATGTATCAACTACAAGGAGGATCAAACATACTTTTTCGACGCGGAGAAACAAGCGTTTGAGGCACTTGTTTTATTAACCATATATGCAAATAATTTGAGACAGCTCACAAGTTCGTCGGTGACAGCTTCGGCATTTTGTTCACCCCTGCTGAGGCATGCTATGGAAATACCAATGATGTTCGCACTTGTTTCCCGTAAATTAAGATGCGGTAAGTTCGAAAATTTCACATATGTTCTATTTCTAACGTACAAACAAAAACAAGACGTATGAATATTAAGGTATCGTAATTTCCAAAAATTTCATTGGGACATTTAAACTTTTGAAATATATTTACATGTGTAATTGTACACTTAAACACATCATTCTTTTGACCATGAAACGAAAACTTAATTATGCATTATTTACTGAAGCTTTTGTAATGAGCGGGATCAGACCGATTAATAATAAATGGGGAAAAAGAAAGCGAAAACCGAACATTGCCGTCAACAAAAAAGAAAGTATTCAGAATTGAATTAGATGTTATCAGAATCGTGCTTCGAGTTCAGGGATACCCCGCTACCCTGTTTTCCGCTCAATCCGTAATGATCCGGTGTAAATAATCGTCTGACCCTTGCACCGGTTGAGTTAGCATTGCGTAAACGTGCAAACGTACATCCGTGCTGGATTTAGCTGCTGAATATGTTAGTCGCGTATTATTTTGGCGATAGTTTAAGTACGAGTTTCTAGAAACATCCAAGTGACAACTGCTGGGTCGTCTGGGACTCTGGCTTCACGGAAGAAGAATCCCAGGTCGCTGTCCTGCATGGGATGACTTCGGGTGGCCTCTCTGACTGCTGTGAGCGAGCGAAATTAAGCTGGGGCGTGTCGAGCCACAGAGGTCATTTGTGCCGCGTGTAAGCGGGGTGTGCTTTGCAATCAAAGGCAGCGCAAGTGTATGTTTACACTCTGGAAATTGTCACGTCGCTTCGTGTCTGCACGTCAAGACGGTAAAGCGGCAATGACATCTGGAGGGGAGGGGGAGGGGTGCACAGTCTTGTGCGCAGCGGTGTATGTGATGCTTTGCAAGCGTAAATCAGCTCGTCTACGTCCGACGTTATCACTGTGTAACATGGCTGAAGGTCTCGAGTGTGTCGTGGGGTCCGTGGTACACTGCTAAGCTTAAGCTCTCATGTTCCATATTCGATCTGAAAATGTTCGGAGCCAGATCACCCTGGTTTGGTGAGATATATCCAGCCCTGCTGGGCAATGATTTACTTGATATGCTACCTTTTAATGAGGGTTGCAGTGTTAAATCTAGCAGCATTTTGTGTGAACACACAATGTCAACTAAAGCATTGTGCTCAACATTATTGCATACAACACATGCAAATGATAAATTACAATAAAATCAACACATCTCACCCATGAGGCTTCTTGGGCGTGCATGTGCATAAATACACCATACCTATATCATTACCTATTATCTACAATATGCGAAATATAAATATAAATATCTTAACACACACGTACGCAGGTAGGGGACGAGTGGTCTAGGGGTAAGATGCTCGTCTCACAATCGAAAGATTGTGGGTTCGAGTCTCACCTGTCGCTACTCTTCGCCCGCGACCAATCGGCGTGAGAGATTGGCGACGCTATATGACTCAACAGTCGACGTGTCGTAGAACCAATAACCAACCAACGTGCGCAGGTATATACATATATGCACATTTACATCATACATACATTCGCACATACATATATATATATATATATATATATATATATATATATATATATATATATATATATATATATATATATATATATATATATATATATATATATATATATATATATATATATATATATGTCAATGTATGTATATATATGTATATATATGTATATATATATACATGGACAGAAAAAACAGCACAACAAAGCTGTGTGGAGATGAACAGTAAGTCAGACAGGATCTTAGCCGTACCACCCAACTTTCACTCCTAGACAAGCGACTTAGTTTTGTATCTACACGCAAACAGCCAATAACTTTGGTAATTACGAAACTTAAGGGAGTGGGAGAGATTGATGAGTCTGCGGGAGCTTTGGCACGGCCACGATGGACAGGGTAATGACGCCCAACCTGAAAACACTGGCAGGAAGTGCAATATTTCAGCCTGGGTACCACGTGGGGTGAGAAAACTCCTGGCTGGAAATATATCTGGAGGAGGTGACGCGCAGCGCGGTGGCGGGAACAGCGAAGTCTTGCGCCGATGACCTTTCGCGAGAGCAGAGTGTGCCAAGACGTCAGTGTGCCTCATCAGGGACGTTTCCATCATCGTCCGACCCGCAGCTAATGGTTCTGGAGTCGTCGTGCTCGACAGGCGGGACTGTGAGCGGGCTGGGGAAGGAGAAGTGGGTGACCGAACAACATATGTGCACAGCAAGGGTGATGTCACAAAGGAGATGCACAGAACAGTAGGTTACATAGTAGATGTACTTTACTCCAATGGGTATATTGGGAAGCACCGGTGCCGCTACTTAGTTCAAAATCTCCATGGGTCTGTGACGCTACAATGTAACTCTAAACTCCATGAGAGGGGCGTCCCGTTGAGGACCATGATAAATGGCAGAGGACGTGCGACAAAAGGATTGGCAGAGCTCAGCGAGGAGCAGCTGAGGCACCATGCTGATATCTGCCATCGTTGGTGCGGGACACAACCGAGTTCGTAAATGCGGAAAAACATTGGGGAGCAATTATTCACTAACAATTTAGCCCAACAAGCCGTATCCCTGACTGACCGTCGATCAGTTGCGTACCTGGGAATTGCATCAGGGGGGGGGGGGGGGAAGGAATTTGGAGGGGCAACAAAACCTACCTCCATTTTTTATGGTTCCTGTCTGACCACTATTTTTCAAAGGGGCCTTTTTATTAAAGTAATTATTAACCAAGTTAATTTCATCGCGGATTGGGCCCAATCTACCACCGTAGTTTCTATGTGACCGGACTTCAACCCCTCCCCTGTGCAAAGTTTTGCGTTCTCGTATCCCTGGATAAGTCCGGCCACACTGCGGAAATTACACTCGTACATATCACAAACAAATGTGAAGTTTTCCTGTTTCACGCAAGCCGGTTTATAACGCCCGGTCGTCGCCACACCAACCTTCAGCCACGTGCACGCCCGCGTTGCGCATTCTGAGCCTGTGCCACACTTAGTTCAATCCCGTAGTTTCTGCTAAGTCTTCTGCGTTTTGCGAATTGCTGTCACATGATAGTATTGTGCCATATTTGACGCCATGAAATGCTTCGTATGGAGGTTCAGTGGGAAATTTGATGAATTTATTTCCATGAATATTTATATGCTTCCCACCATTCTTGGTAGAAAAAATGCACATACCCCGCTGAGCTTTTGATGAACCTCATCTCTATCCTTAAATATGCTCCCAGATTGGTAACCGAACTGAGGAGCTGGTGTTCCTTCCAGCTCCTCAGTTCCAGCTCCTAAATATCCTTGTTTAAACCGTTGCATTTTCATTCGTCTACTGACAAGCTTTAGGGCTCCAGCACATTTTGTTAGGGTCCCGGCACTTTTTTGAGACTCCGGTGATTTTGAGGGTTTTGCTGCTTTTTGCGTATCCACGGTGTTTTTGAGGAACAGGTGCGTTCTCGAAGGCCCGATGTGTTTATTTCGCGCCCGGCGCTCCTTTTTGGTCTTTTTTGGGTTAATGGCGCTTTGTGCGGGCACGAACCTGTTTGTAAAGCCCTCATGCTGTTTTGCGGTCCCGGTGTGATTTTATGGCCTCCGGTGCGTTTTTGAGAGCTGCCAGTGTTTTATTTGGGGCCCTGGTGCTTGTTTTAATCCGCGACCGCCTGGGAGGGGGGGGGGGGGGCTAGGAAAGACACCCACTTCGGTTGTTGTGCATAACCGTTGGAGCCAGCCGGACTACATTTTTCGTACCTATCAACCAATCAATTTCACACATTCTGACACCAAGCCCATTTCCATGCTAGGCCATGTCACGGAGATATGACGTCATTAGTCAACTGATACATGTATGTTTTCGCCTCTTCGGGAGAGGCGAAGTGCTTCGTTCTTTTGCAATATTCTGGAATATAATGCATGGATTATTTGATTTACCTAGGACACGGTCTCCAAGAGGATGTCATGCTCCGTGTCAAGTCAGCATCAGATGTCATGCTCGGCCACATGCATGATGGCAATTGGATGATTTGCATTGTGGGTGATATAATTGGCTGCCGCTGAGCTTCCCAGTCGTTCAAGCCAGACAAGCAAATCTATAGCACATCTTATAAAGTTTTACCTGATGCAACGCGAGGTCATGTCAGGTCACGTAATGTTTATGGTAGTTGTCAAAACGAAATTAAATTCAATATTGTTCTGCGGAAGATCGATCAGTATACCCATTCATGGTTCGTCCAAGTTGTTATCATGCATGTGACCTGACATGATCTCTAATGCTGACGAGACACAATTGTATATCTTATTGAGAGCGTGTCATACGTAAATTCAAATAATCCATGCATTATATTCGCGAGCATTATAAAACAATGACGCATTTTCGCGCCACCGCCCGAAGAGGCGAGACCATGCATGCAATGATTCACTTACGACGTCATATTTTCATGACCTGGTCTAGCATGGAAATGGGTTTGGTGACGCATGTTGTCCGGCCCTTCTGAGAGTTTTAACCCGCGCCGTCTCGGGAGAGGGGGGGGGGGCCGTTGGTATGCGCCGCCGTAAGGTTTTCCGAGGATAGTGAAAGAACGGCGCACGGTAGCGCGCAGAAATTTGGCATGCCTTTTTCCACACCAATTTGGCATGTTATGTGAAAATTTTGAGGTCAGGTCGTCTAGGGTCAACGAGTTAGTCAAGGTCAAGTGAGGTCACCTTCAGAAAAGTTCAACCAGTCGTCACGCTTTAACGGATAAAGATAATTTAATGCAACTTTCAACGTTTGCTTATCTTTAGGGACGAAACAAAACGCACTGGAGGATTTTTTTCCCCGTTTTTGATTACTTATTAGTTTTGCATATTTGCCCATTAGGGCTAAAATCGAAGATTCTGGTTAAAGTAAGCATTTTTTTATGAGAGCAAGTTGACTTCGAGCAACGTTTTTCGGTTCGCTCTACCCATTATTAAAATAAAAATTAAAGAAAATTGAATGCTCAAAATTTTGAAATTTCAATAAATTAACATTTGGATTTTGGGGGTGAGCAAAAATGTTAGGGCCATGGTCGATTTCGCCCTTCTTTTCTGATTCCAAATAATTTGTATTTTTCAATTATCCCCAAAATGAACTCCCCAGAGCCAAAAACATAATGTAAGTCATGAAAACCTAGGCTCCCTAGTGACGCCACTTTTGGATGGGGGGGGGTAAAATTTTGGGGGTAGTTTTTACCCTACTCGTCGAGCGCTTTCCGATGACGCCTCTTTTGTTTTCGTTCGACGCTTAGTTTGGAGATTAGAGGGGGGTTTGTATCAACCCCCCGAGACAGGCTGTGAGGATATGACCGGAAAGACGGGGAGGGTTAAAGCCTCGTTTTGTTTATGCAGGGCCCCGGACGCGAAATTTTGTGTCCCGAGGATCTTTTGGGCCATAGCGCCATGTTGTTTGAGGGCCTCGGCTCGATACTTGGGAGCCCATTACCTCTCACGGGGACGAGTGGTCTAGAGGTAAGATGCTCGTCTCACAATCGAAAGGTTGTGGGTTCGAGTCTCACCTGTCGCTACTTTTCGTCCGCGACCAATCGGCGTGAGAGATTGGCGACGCTACATGACTCAACGGTCGACGTGTCGTAAAACCAATAACCAACCAACCAACCATTGCCTCTCACAGGGGGATATTTGTCACCTTTGTCCCCTGCCCCCACCCTCCACACACACACACACTTCGGTACACCACTGCCGCCGACATGATTAAAATGCCTGCGTGTGTACGGCGATGGAAGAAAACTGCTCAATCAGCATCGTCTCACCTTCTTTTAGCTCTGTTTTGCGCTTTCCTATATCTGCCCCCAGATATAAACCATGACATGCATATGGTCCACGCGTAAGAAATATCGCTACTAGGAATATCTCTCAGACTTAGTGATGGCGTATAGTTGAAAGCTGTCTTAAAGCCTTTCAGTCGATGAGAAAATCCCATTTTAGCCTCATGTAGACTATACAATTTGCATAGCTCAGTATTGGTGTGTATCCACCAGTCAGAAGATGTATTCCCATGTCCCACCAACATGACAACCATTGTTTCCTGCCTCATGTTTGGTGCTTTATTGTTTAATATCCTATGATATGAGTGCACTGCAATGATTTAATTCCTATCACGGCGGCGGTGGATGACTTCAGCTCTGGAAAGTGACCGAACATGTCAGGACATGCCTTCAACGGAATATGATTGGCCACCGACAGGGTGTAACAGAGACAAAGAACAGGTTCCTTCGGACGTCCAGTCCACAGCACGCTTCCGAAATGAATATAAAAGACCGCTAAGCAGACCACGAAAAACCACTAGCCGTTCATGACGAACCTTAAAGCAGGTCTCGACAGACTTCCAAGCGGTTCTCGACGGACTCCCAGACCGGCCGCGACAGGCTTGGAAACGATTCACAACAGATCCCCAACATGCTGCGACAAAGTGACCACCAAACAGGACCACACAGCGCACCATGGCAGGCCAAACAAGGTGACATTGCATGCCGGACCATTATTGACCGGCTTCGTATTCCGATGAATGCGCAGCCTTTCACCGATGAAGTTTCCAGCCGGTAGCCGCAGATGCAGTGAGCTGGTCGCTGGGTGCAGCCTGGGAATTAACACCTGTATTGCCGGACTATTTGTGCCCCAAACCGACGCTGTGGTTATCGGCCATGCGCATATTTGATGCACCGTGGGCAAGCCCATTACTCGTTGTGACACGCGTGATGATTCATGGTTCATTGATTCATGTCAGGTGACAGGCATTTTCTAGGCTACGCGGGGATATGTTGTTATTGACGTCCCTATTCGTATGCAAGAGGATTACAGGATATGCTCGTGCATAGTAGATTTTGTGAGGCTCACCTATTTACTATCTTGCTGTGCGTTGATTTGGACAATTAAAAGGTACACCTAACTGTTTGCAACGTTTCGGTTTTAGCAAAAAGGTTTCTGCAGTTACGTCATCGGTTTTGAAGACAAAAAACTTGCCACCAGTGAGATCCCGTTTTCTCCGTTTCCTCCTCACAAACCAGAAATGCGCTTGTCAACCAGCGTACCGCCACCTTACCTAGCATATCAAAACACATGAAATGCTAATAAATATCGTTTTACATCAAACAAAAAGTGTCATGGCAGGTACTTCCTACACCGTCTCACAGCACGTACGCTCAGCTTGTCCAACAATCCATACTGTCGTCAAACCTACATTTTTATGTAATCATCTTATCCTACTGTTGTACCCCTCCCACTGTTGTTTTGTTGTGGCCATCAATGCACTTTTCAGCACTTTTTCCACTCAGTCACCTATGTACCACTGATCCCTACCAAATCCTCACCAGCCCCACTACGCGTATATCAGTTGACAAATGATCCCGAAGTGGAAACTGGGAAATCGCGTCGGTGTCTTTCTTGTCCAGCCTTATGCTAGAAAGGTCGTTTTCGATCCGGGTACGCAGTAGCCCCCAGTCTCAGAGGCAGATACAGGGGGGATGGAGCATGTCCCCCCCCCATGGAAGGTGACGCCCCTCCGGCCGGGAAACGGCACCCCTCCGGGAAAGCTTTGAGTGCACCACCCGCCCCCCCCCCCCTGCCCCAATCATCTTTTTTTCAATCAAAGGCACCCCTCTGGAATAGCCGCCTGAAGGAATAGCCGCCCTGGAGGAATAGCCGTCCCTCAAGTGTGCTTGGGTGCACCCCATCAAGTTTTTCAGCCAGCGCCACCCCTTCGAGAAAAAGAAACGCCACCCCTTCATCATGCTCGATTGCACCCCCTTGAAATTGTCGACCAGAGGCCCTCCTCCAGGTACTTTCGCAGCGGCACCCCCCCCCCCGAATAAATGGTGCCCCTCCAGACAAGTGCCCCCATGGCAGTTCCTGGATCCGCTCCTGCCCAGTCTACCCCACGTAGCAGTCGCACAACTGACACAAAATCCCATGTACCACATTTCATGACTTTCAACGAATTGTTTTGTCATACACACATTGTGAATTATTTGGCCGCGCGATTTTGTCATCCCACTCATATACCTGCATATCCCCTCCCTCTCTTCGCACCCCGCTCACATCCCTGTCATACCTTTTCACGTTTGGTTGCCATGAATCTTTCGGTCTTCATATGTGCAAACTGATCGCGCAAGTTTTGGCCCCGTTTCTAAGGAACCATTGGCATTCTGTGAAAACCTCCAAAAAATTGTCATAATGTCGCAAAATATGATGCTTTTCTAGTGAATTGCATTGATGATGGATGAGTAGTTCAAATAAGTATCCATAAGCGGTGATTAGTTCTTTCCCCTGATTTGCTTTTTCAGAAGATACTTTCTCTAAATTTGTTCAACTCGGCCCATATTAGACATCAACACAAGATTTCGGTATCCCCAACAACTTTGTTTTTATCCGTCTGATCTGCGCGTCACAATTATCGGGTTTAGAACAGATCCTCTTTGCTCTCACAGCTAGCCCATAGGGGATGCCTCTCTTGGTGTGAAGTGCGTGATGCGAGGTGTAATGTAGGTAAGCCATGGTCCGTGGGCATGGCGAAAATCTGTGTTGAAATGTGGCCCTGCTGATGATTTTTTCTTTTTTTTTTTTTTTTAAGGTGATTTTTTTATATGATGATTGCTTGAATTGTATAAAAATGGTATCGCTCACGTCGAATGTCGGAGGTCAACCGGTGTGTTTCAGTGAATGCTTCTCATAACCAGTGAGTTTTCAAACTTTGCTCCCCATGCCGCCAAATCTCGAAGATGTCATTAATGGTATGGTTTTTATACCACTGCACCACTTTAAACACTTTTTGATCGAGATGGTCCATCCGCTGAAATGGTAGATCACATTCCACTCTCTAAGATATGAGCATACATTATTTGCAATTTGCAACAGAGCTTGGACCATGTAGCTGTAATTCCACGCCTATAGAAAGTGCTGTGGATGTGCTATATCAAAATTGTTGCCGTCCAGCACGAGCTGGATCATATTCATGACCTCTGTGGTGGGAATGGTGGGATCTGCCCTGCTGTCCAAAGCTCGCCTACAGTCATCTAACCCCTCGTTTCTGGGTACGCTGAGATGAAGTTTCGCCACGTCCATGTAGAATGATATTAGTTCAGTCCCATGGAGCTGCTCTATGGGGTAGTTTACCGCGGCCCAGTTTGCTTAAGACATGCGGTTATGCCTATAAACCCCAGAGTGTGTGTTGCTACACGGGATATAGTTCGGTGCTTAAATGCGATGTGCTTTATTTGTCATTCACCGGTACCATGAGCGAAAATACAATTATCTGTTGATAGTGTCCATATGCGCAGCAGGGCGGATCAGATAATTTGCATGGGTGGGCGCACTCGTCTGGAGGGGTGCCATGGCCTCGGAGTGGCGCCACTGCGAGTGTCCCTGGAGGGGTTCGGCTAAAAATTCATTGAACGGGGGCAGGGGAGTGCAATCGAGCATTGCGAATCTGACTGCATCTAGCACATGCGTTTTCTAGTAGTGCACTCAAATCTTTTCCCCTCAGGGGTTCCTTTTCCTCTGAGAAAGGGGTAGAGTGGCTGTGACTGAAAATTCGTTCAGCGGAGGGTGGGGGTACACTCGAGCCCTTTCCTATTCAGAGGGGCGCCACTTTTCCATAGTGATGGTACCATAGTGTCCCCCTCCACACACCCCATGCACTGCGTCCACCACTGATTCGCAATCGTATGCATGCGAAAATCTATTTGGGTCTCACTATAAGATAAGCCAATTGTTTGCGGTTAGAAAACATTAAGTATAAAGCACGCCCTGGCGTGGTCATCAAAATGCATGTCCTCAAAATTGGAATCTGAAGAAAGTCAACACCCCGCACCCACTCTACCCTCTCCAGAATGCATTTTCCGGTATCCTCAGTACAATTGTAGCCCGGATGAGGGGATGGAGAATGAGTGAAATATTCAGTTGGCCCCGTCCCCTGGCAAAATAAAATTACTTTGGGTTGCGCCTTTTGAATATGAATGCTGAAGGAGCTATCTGCAAGTGCTTCTATTGGTCTGCATTGCGAACACAATTAAGTGTAACACCAGCAAAAGTTTTTATTAAAAAAAGAGTTATATTTATACAACTAATATAGACGTATGTGTTTTGCCGATGGCAAGAGTGTGAGCTATCCGCTGAAATGGCCTGGATCATCAGCAACCGGGCTCTTGAGGACTATGGGCCGAATGGTGCCAGATTTCAAACGTCATCACTGGACGATTTACTCAACAGTTGTGGTACAAGATATCAGCCAGACATCAGACAGTAAATCCCAGCAATGCGCATGCCTAAAAGTAGAATACTCGGTAGCAGTTGGACATTGAGCACGGATCGCAGAAGGCGACTCATTCTCACTCAGGATGTACTGTTAGCTATTCAGCGTATTTGAAATAATCGATACAACGTTCCAGCATGACAGAGCTGTCTCTCATTTCATCATTTGTATTGCCCAGACATGTAGCTAGCAATCACATATCGGTGTATCCAGGGTATTCTGAGACGTTTCATCTGCTGGTGGGTCGTCCGAAGCTCAAATGTCTATCATACTTTATCATAAAGTGGCCGGCAGGTTTTGATGGGGCAAATGGTAAATGGTAGTCGGTGATTAAATGACGGTTATCATCTCAGAACCTCTCGTGTTAAAGTGACATCACACGTTACATGCAATGACGTGTAACCGATATCATGCAATGTTATTATTTTATCTAGCAAGTGGGTATTTAGTATCGGTAAGGTTAACGTTGGAGCAAACACATGATAATGTGTGCCAGATAAGCGTACGTCATGTGAATATGACATCGGAAGTGAAAATGCGACTTGTATGTACACCGGAAAACGACCATGCTTGTATGGACACGACCGTGCTAGTGCAACCCCAACTGAACGATGTTCCTCACCTTTCGGTCACATTGGTAACGTCGCAATAATGCCAAACGAAAATGATACCAAACGAAAGTGATTTCTGACCTAGCGAACCTGACCTAGCCTTGTCTTCCCAATCGAGGGATTTGAAAGCGAACATTGTTTTGAATGCATGCTTGAATTTGTTGTTTTTCGCTACAAAAACTAAACATGAGGACCCAAATATTTGGTTGTCAAACTACGCAACATGTGTGACGTTGATATTCAAATGTTTAAGACATTAAAGCAGTTTGATATATATATATATATATATATATATATATATATATATATATATATATATATATATATATGTATATAGTTGCAATTAGCAATCGCATGATCAAATCAACATGCTATAAGCCGCCAATACAAAGCATATTCGAGACATGGGTGTCGTATGTGATATTCCACCATGTGGAAGCACGTCACATCTCATATCAAATATCAAATTCCCATGTGGAATATCCCACATGATGGTCGGAGTCATCGTGTACCAAGAAAGACACCAGTGATAACAATGCTGGTTGCCCGACACGCACACGATAGTACCGCTGCTTGGCTGTGATGTGCAACGATTGAAATCAGACAACCAATGCTCTGAGTTGCAATAGGTGTGTAGCTCACAAGGATTGGACCTAGAGTTAGCAATATAAATGCTCTAGTATGCCTGCTATATTGAGATGTCAATTTTCCACTGCAGACCAGATTGAACATACGTGTACGTTGGATTTGTGTACGATAATTATGGATTTGGTGTATTCGGTTGCAGTTTTAGCTTTGCATGTCCTTAAACCGGACCCACAGTACAACTCGGTGCACGTTTTCCTGAATGTACTCACAATATAACATATTAAGTCAATATACCATTCCGATCCTGGTATCGATGAGAGTTCTCTTGCGCTTATGTGTTAAATATTGCATAAAATAAAGCTGGTAGTGGAATTTCAATGTTAATATATTAAGGTGGTCAATTGGTAATAAATGGCTCCATATTAATTATTAGTGTATTAACCTTACACGAAGCTTACATTCACTCCAATTGAGATACATAGAACTGAAATAATCTGCGCATAAGTCGCTGAAGGGCAAAGCGAACTTTTGGCTTTCAAATGTTCTGATTGAGCTTCGCATTAGAAGCATGGTTCACGCGCTTGCTCTGGGACTGCGCCGTAGCGCTTTGTCCACACGACGCTGCAATCCCAGATTTATCGGGTCCGGCGAACAGAGGACAGCTCCGGTGACACGAGGTGAGGCCGTGTCCTCGGGGAACGTCACCGGACCCAAGGATCCACTTAACGGCAGATCATGTCCGTGCAGCAGATGAATCCGGTGCTGTGAGTGGTCGGTCAGCGTTAGGCGCTGGTCGGTCAGCGTTAGGAGCTCGTCGTTAAGCGCTGGCCGGTCAGCGTTGGTGCTAGTTGGTCAGCGTTAGGCGCTGGTCGGTCAGCGCTCGGAGCTCGTCGTTAAGCGCTGATTGGTCAGCGCTGGGTGCTGGTCGGTCAGCGCTAGGTGCTGGTCGGTCAGCGTTAGGTGCCGGTCGGCCAGCGTTAATCCTGTGGCACAGCAAACACTGCCCGGGTTCAGACCTAAACCAAGGATCTCCTACACTCAAAACAGACGCACTAACCGGCTGCACCCCGATACAAGGGCGTCGACGTTTTGCCTGTCTTGTAAATAAATTATGCAGGTGGAGAGCGAGGCATTGCAGACGTGAACTAACTCCATTCCGTCTTCACGTCCTGGTTTTCCCCATAGTTTGGTACAAAACGAACTCCGATCTCGAATGCAAATTATTTGTTTTTCCTGCTGTATGTCGGTCGGTTCGCTGCTATGTGTGCAAATGTGACAGACGGCGCCGTGCAGTCACCATCTGTGTTCAGTGACGCGTTGCTCGTAAAAGCTGTGTGCGCGGAACCCATCCATATAGCGGCATAATGATGCTTCGTCATAAACATGCTTTGCATACTGTCTCTCACAGTAATATCATTCAGCACGCTGCTGGAGCGATGCTCGGCAGGCAAAGCGGAAAATGCAATAAGCCAGATGCATTCCTCATTCATAACGGGCAAACTGCGCGCACGCCGGAATATCATTTATGACAGGTTGCATTAAACTAACGCCGACCGGTTTTGCCGGACTCTTCCGACTCCGCACGGTTTTCAGTTGTTCGTTGGAAACATGAGTCGGTAATGAAGAAAAGATGTAGCTTAGACCAACCTAGAAGTAGCCTGTGTATGTAGACAGCTGTCGAAAACCGAAATTTATAATTGTTCAGAGCAAGTGATATACTTGAACCAGCTCACCAGGATGTGCTTCGAGACTTCCGTACAGGTATTGTGCCACGGTATAGCTTATAGGTATTGCACCGTGTTAATGATAATATTACCGGAGAATATAAAGATTGCCAGCTTAAATGAGATGTCTTTAGGTAGGTTTGTCGTAACCCATGTCCCTACTAATTTATATTTATATTGGGGCGTGGTTCGGAGTAGCCGATATCGCATGGCGTCTTCGTGTCCGTCCTGCAAATCGAACTACTGTTGCCATACAGCGCATGCAAGCCATTCGAATTGAATGGCTTATCTTATTCGTCTTATCGGCATTATATGCGTGACATTCCAACTTGCTACGGGCCGAAATCAAACAAATGTCACGCAGATAAGTGTGGTTCGAGTGAAAATTTTCACTGCGTCCTCGGGCTATCTGGCACTCCCACCAGCTATGACCTAATGTCAACTTCAGTTGAAGCTGGTCTATTGTAGGCATCGTAGCATATTGTAGGCCTATTGTAGGCCTATTGTAGGCCTATTGTATCGATGCCTATTGTAGGCATCGTTCAGCAGCACTGGGAATCGATGGCTCACTGCCAGTCGTCTTGCCCGAGTGGGCAAGACGGCACCACTCGGGCAGCTCGCGCCACCCGCTCCGCCCTCCCAGCCAACACGTCCTGTGGCAACGCGAACCGCACGTGCTCGCCAAGCGGCTGCACTCACCTCTCACGCAGAGCAGCGCCAGCACGCCAGCGAGCATCGGAGTCGTCATCGCGTCCCGGGCGGCGCGGCGGCACTGGAGCGAGTGGCGAGTGGCGGGTCGCGAGCGGCACACTCGAGCCGGCGGTGGCCGGCTACACCGTCGGCCGTCGGCCGTCACCGCAATGTGTTTCACGTCGTCGCCGGCTGTCACGGTCGCCGGCCGACACGCGGCCCGTCGTCTCTGATAGGCACGGCCGCCGCGCGCCGCGCCAACCACAATAGCCGGCTGTTTGTTGGTTGGTTTCCCCCGCGAGGCGCCGCGTGGCCGCCCGCCGTCCGTGCCGTCGGCGAAGCCCGTCGTCGCCGCCGCGCCCACGTCGCACCCTCGGTCGGCGGCCGCGCGCGTCGCGTTCGACGGTCGACTGACTGGCGCGGCGCGCGTCGGCGTCGAACGCCGCAGGCTCGCGCAGCCGCCGCCACTGCGGCGGCGCCTGACCGCACGGTCGAGGCTGCATACACCGCCGCGGGCGGTGCGCGGCGGCCGGTCTTCCCGACGGTCGCCGACGGCAGAGGAACCAGCAGATTTTTGCCGACATTAGACTAAGCCTGACATAAGCCCGGCTCGGTGACCCCGGCGTACCGTTTTTCGTCAGCACCAATGAGAGCCTGTAACGCAACGGAAAAAAATGGCGCCAAGGCTATTTAAGGGTATACTCAGCGCTGCTGAGCGTCATCTCAGCGGGAAATAAACATGGCGGCGCCCTGAAAATGGACCAAAGCTTTCGCTGTTGTTCGATCGTGACAGTGTCTCGTCCGCCTAGCTTGAAGTAAAAATTTGTCATATTTGGGTTGGAATACAATCTTGACATCACGGGCCATTTATGTATTATGCATTTGCTGACCAAACGTGGCGCCTCTCATGGACCGGGAAAAGAGCACCATTCCGACAGTGACGTCCGTTGAGAAAGCCAAGCCATCAGTTAACTTTGAACAGAGGACTAGTCCGCGGATACACCGAGGGAACGATGGAAGGACTGGTCGGCTCAGCAAATTTTATAAAGAAAAGTAAGAAAGAAGCACGCATGCCCGTAGCCGTCTTGATTTCTTCATCACTGCCCATATGCATGCTTGAAATGTGTCGAACGGTATGCCTGAGGATCGTGGGATACTAACTATGAGCGATTTGTTACATTTCGACAAATAGATCAAGGGTAGGATGAAGTCAGTGTTACCCTGCTTTGGATTTTATGGAATTTGTGCTAAACATTACTATGTTCTGCTGCCTGGTGTTAAACATGGGTCCAAAGTTCAGTTTCGCAACATTCAACATCACCCCAGAGTGACAAATAAGCCAAAAACCATAGCAGGTCGAATTGGTTGAGAGACCTTGAATGACTGAAGAGATCAATTACCTATTTAACAGGCTAACCGCGTTGTCCCTCGCCCGACCGCACCCAACACGGGTTATTTTTTAATAGGTGACGTATTGACCTGGGGAAATAAGTGCCGATAATTCGTAATTTCGACGGAAAATGGCCTGAAAGACTCCCTCTTACGACGTCGCATTTAGCATTCTGACATACCATCTTCCAATTGTCTACCCCATAAGGTCGGCAATGCCCCATGAGCTACTGCAAGTGGTGGCGCGCCCGCGCACCGTTTTTCTGTGGTCGCCAAAAGAACCAAGGAGCTTGCATGCGATGCAAGCTCCTTGCATGCTCCGACGTACGAGTGCAGCTACACCACACGAATGATAATTCATCTACTGAAGCGGAGCCATGCTCGAATATGTGCAACATAGTGGTCGATTTTCGTTTACCATTCCAGATTGATAGCATGTCCCCCCAGAAACATTCTAAGTTATTTCATCATATCGTAATTATTTACCTAATGTGCCCTGACAGGTAATCGACGAAGTTACTAAGGCTGAAGCGGGTTCCAGCCTGCCTAAAAGGGATCGTGATGCATGTTAAGTTTTTCGATGTTCGCGTTTCCCTCGTGATCGTCCCCGTATCCGTCGAGGGTGAAGAAATGCGAAATGTCGACGACGATTAAGAAATATTTATAAGCCTTTCTCTCAAAAGCAGCCATATCATCACATGTCTCTTTTTTCTATCACTGTCTCTCCGGCGGAATGGCAGTTCCAGAGTCCTGCAAATGATCGCGCGAGAAGGATTACTACCGACTGAGTAGCGCGGGAAGAGGTAATACCAACTCAGTAGCGGGGAAAGAGGAAATACCGCCTCAGTGGCGCGGGAAAAGACAATACCGACTCAGTAGCGCATGCAGAGGCAATACGGACTCAGTAGCGCGGGCAAGAGACCCACTCGGTCCGTTCCTCAATCCGTCATGAGGCTTTAAAGAAAACAAACAAGTAAAAGTGGTCTTCCAGAAATGATCTGGCAAAAAATAAACACAGATAATATTTCTGAACCTGATCTAGCGAATAGATAATCGTTGAAACCTACTGGCGGATCCATAAATTCAATTTGGAAGTGGCTAAGCTGGTGTATAATTTTGCAAGCATATATATCTTTGTACGTCTTTTGGCAAAGTATTAAGTTTATTACGGATTTTCAACGCATTTCACCACAAATATCGTTATGACGTCAAATGTCGCTGGTCTGGAACAATGTAGCGGAATGAGCCATGACTACTCATTTGTGTTGGTAATTTTCCGGAATGTTCGGCCCACTCCTACACTGAGAAATGCTCCGGCTGCGAGCCTGTGCCCACTCGGTAGGATAAATAAGCGTGCACGGTGATTATGTGTGCTGAGCAAGTGTTTACATGCTGGTGTTTATCCAGTGCAAGGCGGTCAGGCGTGTGGCGGGGTGACCTCGCACAGTTGAGTCGGTGCGTCCAGCGCGTCCTACGGCTTCCTCACCCATGTCATCTATGGTGCGCACTGGTGTGTGAACTCCCCGTGTACACTCTGTGGTGGTGGTGCGGGGGTAAACGTGCACGCTGTGCACACATGTACGCACCGGTGGCTGCACGGGTTAAGCACCCGTTGGACATGGTGGCCACGCACGGCTTCAGCGGCGCGGCGCCCCCCCCCCCGTCGGCCCTGTGAGGAACGCGTAGAAGAGGAATAATTTATTGACACGTCGTTGATTAAAATCGTATCGATTGTGACACTGCGCCAGGCGCACCCGGACAGCGTGCTGTTGACGCGCTATGCTGGGCGACAAGGAGCAGACGACCGGAGCCCCGAGGCGATCAGACTCATCTGGTGCGTCTGTCGGAGGAGCGTCGCGGCCAGACGATCGTACGCTCAGCACGCCGAGGCGTGTGCGCATACTAATCGGCACTGATGAGTAGATTCGCAAAAAATTTGCGACTTTGTTGGTGGTTTCCGAAGTGAAGCTTCGCACTTTCACTTGCTCAATCCTGGCAACCGTGGAATACTAGCACCAATCCCAGCGCATGGTGCTTAGGTATAAATTAGCACACTCGACAGGTTCAGTGCACTAACGCAGCATTCAAGTTCGGAATAGCTACTCTGATCATAATTATATGTATATATATATATACATATATATATATATATATATATGTATATATATATATATATATATATATATATATATATGCACATCCCGCTATGGATCCTAAAATTGCACTCGAAAGTTGAGCTCCTTAACACCTTCAGACATTTATTTTTCTGATAAATATCTATCTGATCTAATGCAGATTTGATCATGCCTTCGTCGACCAATCGTGCCGTCAGCCGTTTCTCCAATCGCTGCAACATCAATAAGGTCTACCAGTTGGTGCTAATATTCCGAGTGATCGCCAAGCGCTATTGTGAGTCTGTCGTCTGTCTTCCCCTAAGTTGTTTTTCGACGAAAATAGTGCATGCCTGAGTTATATGTGGAAATACTTTATGTTGGAAACGGCGAGTTGCACAATTTGGTGTCGACTAAGTGTCGATGGATGCAATGTGCTCCCTGTGTTGTTATGGCTCTAGCATGTATGGATCCATTTTGATTTAATTGACATGAATTGATCACAGGATCTAGTTTAAGAAACGTTCACCGAGGGGGGGGGGGAATTTTGTAGCTTCAGTTTGTTAAATTTTTCAAAGTTGTTCTTCATCTCCCCATCCCCACCCCGTTTTTTTGGCTGGTACGCGGCTGAAACTAATCATTTTCATGTCAGGAGATCTCGCGACAGATACTCGATTTGCATACTTTGGGTCAATGGATGAATTTCCAGGTCACTTTTAGCCAATTTGTCCCCGAAAAAAATCGAAACGTTTTACTTTGAACCATCGACTATGTCGAAACATTAGTAGATACGTGCTTCAGGTGTTCAACATGATGTTTCTCAGTGTCTTCGGATACTAATCTTGTACGATTTGATACATTTAGACCCATAGGTAAGGCGTCAGATGAGGTCAAAATGATAACCTCATTTTTTGGGTTTCCCAAATGCTGCCGTAACCCGCTGTTCTCTAGTATCCAGGGGTGCAGTTAGACGCCAGATTCGGCATTGAAATCCACATTGATTTCACAGTATCTCACAGCCCCAAAATGGTCATCTGAGGTCAAGCTAGGTCAGTGGCCTATGATGGCTTTGAAAAACTGTATTACCTATATAGACAGATCAGGTGAGTTGTACATCATTCTGCAACACATATCATTGGTGATTTGGACGCAGTAAGTGGGATTATTTGTCGATAAATCGCGATGTTGACAAAAACTGCCTGGCATGTTCCCACTTACCACTTCATAGGTCAGTGATCTGAGATCAGTGATCTTCAAATATTTTGCACCATGAGGACAGCAAAGGATGCTCCATGAGGTATGTCAAGCGGCGGTGTGCTTCTGTGCTCCGTTTTCCGTGGTCTTCAAAAAGCTATGGGTGGTTGCAACAACAACCACCTCCCCTCCCATGGGTGCCACTTTATGAAGTTGGCTGGAGGAGTCAGAAAATTGTCTTTTTTACGGAAAATCTGCTCCGAAAACCATTTGTATCTAGTGTACGGACCATATGATTAAGCAAATATATAACCATAATATATAATAATATATATATAATATATAACCATAGGCCCAATGATTAAGCTTCAGGCTCATGGGGGAATCAATGATTGATGGGGACAACTCAATGATTTAGCATCCAGTGCCTCCGTTAGCATATACCAAGTGACATCCCTGTATCCTCTCGTACACGAGCGAGGGTTAACACGCGTCCTGGAGGGCCTCTGAAAATTACGCGCACTGGAGGGGGGGGGGATTCCGCCCTCCCCCCCTAAGATCTCGGCTCTTATTAAAGCTGGAGTAACGAAATTCGCAAGGTGGATAGGTACCATAGTGAACTCCATTGTGTGCAAATTTCATGACCTTAGGTCAATATCTTCAAGGTCAAATTACGTCACATATGTCAAAATTTTCTTGTTTTGGGTGGCTTGGCTTCTCATTGTTATGGATCGCTGTGATTGTGCTTAAATGCTCCGAAATGGGCATCAGTGATGTTTCGGACATTACTAATGATGCAATACAGATGCTAGACCAGGAATTTGACCTCAGGTCACCTATATAGCAGCACTTTATCAGGTCAGTTACCTGTTCCAGCTACCGGAACCGAGCCGCCCGCCCGACTGCTCCGTCGGGGAACTCGGCGCAATCGGCTTCGTGAAGAAAGGAGTGAAGTATATGAATAAAGTATGGAAACGCTTAGGTACACAATGACAAACAGCAGTTTTCAGGATGTGTAGGGAGTAACATGCAAAGCGACATCAATCGCATGACAGTCATTTGCATTTATGACAACATTCCAGTTGACCAAGTTTGGTTCCATTAACCCGTCATGAACTTGACATGACTGGACCCCGGTGACCTAACATGACCTTAAAACTATATAGCATAACAATATGCGTCAAACAAGTCGCTAGTGTTGCCAAGAACACTTCCCTTTTGCCAATATACGGGAAGCGCATCAGCGCCGAATTTTGTGGTCTGGCGCTACGAATTTTGTTACTTTAACGACCTCTAACTCGAGAAAAAAAAAATCAGCCGATTTCCGTTTTTTCTTGCTTTAAACAACGCGCCGGTCATTTCTAAGCAGGTACGCAAAAATTAGCGTATATCGACCGGTAAAATCTGGAGTTATGTACGAAAAACCGGAGGGGTGGGCGGATTTCGTCCCCCCCTTCCAGTGCGCGTGTTAAAAAGAACTGAGTTGGATATCTATAGCCATGAAATGCATCGATAAATGTCACAAGGCTGGGGAAGGGATTGGCGATAAACCGCACTCGCGAAACGAACAGGCTTCACGACAGCTTGCACGAAGATAAATCAAAATAAATAACAGAGGGAGAGGAGAGAGGGAGGTGGTGGACAGTGGGGGAGAGGGAGAGAGAGAGGGATGAGACAGGTAGGGATAGGGAGCAGACGAATTACATAAAGGATATAGTTATTGGATCCCAAGCAAATATTTGACCAAACTTAATGGTATATCGCACATAATGTGAGTATAACAGAATAGTTGTTCGACAACGGATATGCCAGAAAGAAGATAAAGAAATATTCACGACGCGAAAGATCAATGCTATGCGTAGCAACTCTGTAGGCTGGACCACCAGGCTGGACCACGTTTTCTTAACTCTTCCGGGAAGAGTGACCCATGCATGACGGAATATATGCACGCATATCTAAAACACCTCACTTTAATCCGTCTGACATTGACCATTGTTTACGGCTGCTTCAACCCGAAAGTCCTACATGACAGATCTTAGGAACCGATTTGCGCATATTATTCCTGGCCGTTAGCCCAGCTATGCCCCATATTTACTCGCAAGAAGTCCTTTTCCACTGCCCTCCTGTCTGTCAAATGCCGAGTAGCTGGTCCGTGTCTCGGCTAGTGCTCTCAAACATTTACATGCTTAATCTAATATATTTACATTTATGTACACCTCATGACATTATAGCTTATAAACACTCCTAATCCACGCATCACTGGCCATCTCTCGTATCTCTATTCAAGTACATCCATACGTGACAAACTACCCATCTGCCGGAGTTTGGCCTATCTGCCTCCCCCCCCCCTCCCCCATTAGACCGGTCGCTCCTTTCAGCAGAGTGAGATGAAGTGGAAGAGGCAGTAGCTGAGTAATAGAAATTAAGTCCGTCCGGCACGGTTTGGGAAAGAGAAAAGCATGTCAGACAGACGACACACATGTCAGATGGTGGTCGCCCTCCAGCCGTCCGTCACTGTTCCACTCTCCTCCGTCCGGCACTTCACTGCACAACTATTACGTCTGCCAAAATTGGGCCAGGAGGAAGGAGGAAAAACCCGCGCATGCAACACACGATGAAGTTAAAATTTTCGTACCACAGCTCACATCCCTTGTAGAAGGTGATGCATTGTCTTATATTGTCTGAAATACCGGGAGAAGCGGAACTGCTCTTTTAAATTGATTCCCTGCGACGCAACTCTATCCGGCTAATACTAATGTTTATGAAAGATGCGGAGCCACTGCTGCACCCGTCCAACAGTTATGTAGTATGGTACTCTCCAAAAGATGGACAATTCAGCAACTTTTTAAACCTTTATGAATCACTATATCATCCCAATCGATTATTCTTGAAATAATGCGGTAAAATGAGCGAAATCAAAATTCACCCTTCATGGTGTCGTGGTGATAGATTAATTAGGACTCGCCTTATTTTTGCAAGGGTGTGAGTGGGATCAGCCACATCAGCAGGTATCCTGCGCAGTGATACCCGAATTTCCAATAACACCTGGCACGTCCGTCTTTTTTAGACTGGCCTCACCACTTGTTCCAGCGGCAGCGAGAATCAACAAAGTGTTCAAAACTGACATCGACGATGTCGGTCGATGGCTGAAGCCTGCGTCCGCCAGAGGGTGCGCGGTGGTCCCGACGGGCTCATTACGGCCCGCGCCATGCCAGCCGCGTTTTCGGGCTGCGAGCGCCGCCGACGCTTTCCGAGCAGTCACCATCGCCGGCACACGGTAACGGCTGCATTAGTGTCGGCCGTTCGAGCAGTCACCATCGCCGGCACACGGTAACGGCTGCATTAGTGTCGGCCGTTCGAGCAGTCACCATCGCCGGCACACGGTAACGGCTGCATTAGTGTCGGCCGTTCGAGCAGTCACCATCGCCGGCACACGGTAACGGCTGCATTAGTGTCGGCCGTTCGAGCAGTCACCATCGCCGGCAAACGACAACGGCCTGTGTCAGCCGTTCGAGCAATCACTATCGCCGGCACACGGTAACGGCTTGTGTCGGCCGTTCGAGCAGTCACCATCGCCGGCAAACGATAACGGCCTGTGTCGGCCGTTCGAGCAGTCACCATCGCCGGCACACGGTAACGGCTGCATTAGTGTCGACCGTCGAGCAGTCACCATCGCCGGCACACCGTAACGGCCTGATTAATGTCGGTCGTCGAGCAGTCACCATCGCCGGCACACGGTAACGGCCTGCATTAGTGTCGGTCGTTCGAGCAGTCACCATCGCCGGCACACGGTAACGGCTTGTGTCGGCCGTCCGAGCAGTCACCATCGCCGGCACACGGTAACGGCTGCATTAGTGTCGGCCGTTCGAGCAGTCACCATCGCCGGCACACGGTAACGGCTGCATTAGTGTCGGCCGTTCGAGCAGTCACCATCGCCGGCACACGGCATCGACTGGCATCGGTGTCGGCCGATACCATTGGCTTCTGTCGCTTCAATTGTAGGCAAGTAGGCAGTTTGTGCAACTCCGCCTGTCAGGGCACCACACGAGAAGCTCTACCCCGCATGTGGCATAGGCCACCCGGCCTACTAATACGCTAGCCTCGGGACGTCGGTAGCTCAGGGGTTGAGCTGAGTGTCGGGTGCCGGTAGCTCAGTAGTTAAGCTGAGTGTCAGGGAGGCCAGAGCTACGGGGTTCAATTCTCCGCGATGACCGCCCTTCCTGCTAAGGTGAGAAACAGGCGACGCCATATCGCCTCGGCTGGTGCGTCGTACAGTCACACAAATCCATCCAAGCTGAGAGGTAGGCGACGCCATATATATCCTCGGCTGGTGAGTTGCAAAGCCACACAGACCGCGTGCGCGCTCTTTCTAGGGTGTCATCGGGAAGGCTAGTTTTTACCGGCGGCTAGCCCGTCTGTGTTTTGTGTCCCATCCCCCATAGGTTAGATTCGGTCAGAGCCTCCTTTCTGGGTTACAGGATGGTGTTAACCTACTTCGCCCATCTCCGACCCACTGCCCCGTCCCTCTAAATCTGGGTCTTTATATTTATTTTCACCTGCACTCACTTATCGCACCTTCCCTTGCATCACCCCTCCAGGGTGCCTATCTTGATTGCTCCCCTTCCAGGTGCTAGTAAGAATGCTCCCCTGACATAACCTACCCTACACAGCACTTCTCCCGCCCGGTATGACCGGGAACCCTCCCCCCTCCCCGTCCTGGGTGCCCGAGACCCTCGGAGGGGAGTACTTCGTCAGCATCGCGAAGGTGGCGGGCACCTGAACCCGGGTCTTGCCCTTCCTCGCCCACCTGAGGCTGTCGCACCACATATCCACGCGGACACCACATCAAAACACTTCTCAACACCCACAGCATTGTCTTTCTAAATAACAAACACCACTCACAACGCTGACTTTGCACCATACCGCCAATCTGTCACTGATCACTCCCTTGTTTCGGCTGCTATCTCCCCCTCCTCTCGTGGCACGTCCGACACGACTCACTTTTTAGCGATCACTTCCCTATTCACGTCATGCTTGAACGCTCAGCCTATTCTAATGATTACTGTTTCTTGCCACGCTGGAACGTTCGCAAAGCGAAATGGTTGTCTTTTATACAGGAAAATTAATGCCATCTGCCCTCCCCAATCGCCCCCGCACCAATTTCTGCTTACCTCAATGCCATTTTAATGTCGACAGAACGCCCCTCCCCCCCCCACACACTCGTTCTCCCAGCCGAAAACACGTGCCGTGGTGGCACGAGTGCCAACGCGCCATCACCCTGCGGCGGCGGACTGAGCAGAAATTCCGTAAAAATCGCATGCCACAAAATCAGTTAGATTCCTGCGATGCCAAAAAACTCAGTAAGTTATCCTTCAAGCCAAAAAAAAACTGTTAACAAGATTTCAACCCTTTCAATCGATGTACCTCCATCAGTCAAAACTGGACAGAAATTCGTTCCTTCTTCAATGGGAGAACTTGACACCACACATCCCCCAAACTCATTATTAACCAACACCATATCACAGAACCTACAACCGTCACAGGGCACTTCGCCACTTACTGCCCTGACATCTGCTCCGAGACTCGATACTCACAGCACACCACCACATCCCTTCGCAACACTATTGTAACCTGCTACTTTACCTCCGACAACTCGGATCCCTACAACCAAATAAGTTAATCCCTTTCGAAGGCACCCAACACTGCTGTTGACCCCGACCAATTAACATACCCCTTCTTCCAAAATTAACCAAACTCCGGTGAAGACAACTTCCTTTCAGGCGCTAAGTCAACTCTGGTCCGACAGTACCTCCTCCTCCTCCCCTCTCCTCCCCCTCTTGGTCTACTAGCACTATCATTAATGTCGCTAAACCCCGCAAAACTCGACACAACCCTCCAGCTATCGTCCTATCTCTCTTGCAAGTTGTGCCTCCAAAATTTTCGAGCGCGTGGTCAATGAACGAATCAGAGTCTATCTCCAAACTAACCAAACTCCGTCTCCTTTGCAAAGCAGCCTTCGGCCCAGACGCAGCACCGCTGATGCCCTCAGCGAAATTGTGTATTCAATTCAAAGCGGTTTCAGGCAAAAATATGAAACCGTAACTGTTGTTTTCGACTTACATGCCGCATTTAATATCGTGCACGGCTCTGCCCTACAGTTTAAATTGCACCGAATTGGTATCAGGGACAGAATGGCCACTTGCATTACACACTTTCTCGCTAATCACTCATTCACTGTCTAATGCGGCAACACCCACTCCCGGCCCCACAATCTCGATCAATATGTGCCACAAGGCAGCATTTGGTGGCGGCGACATTGCGTTCTAGTCGAAATCAGGTGGAAATGTGAGAAGTATTACTTTACTACATTGCATCGATATCCAATCAATGATACTTTACCTTCAATCCACGTTCAATTTTAGTCGAAAACTGGTGAAAATATAATGTTGAGTATCGATATGAATACCACTGAGTCTCAATGTTCATATTGAACTAAACGCTGCACACGAGGATATTACGCGGGTGCATAGCGAAGGTTTTACATATTCTATGTCACGAAAAATCGTTTTTCTCGAGACTGCATGCTAGTCTTGCTGCAGCATTTATGCGAAGTCGTTTCAACATTGCTTGTTAATATCGCGCGTCGTTCTTTGTCGAAAACTGAAGGCAACACGTTTCGATGTAAAAACGACATAGCTTAGACGGTGCATAGAGCAGAAATGTAGCAATGAAGGAAGTTATCGAAGGATGTGTGACTCCTGTGACATCAATTTGACCCTTTCGAGACCGAAATATTGTGATCGACATTAGAATTTGCAATGTTTTTCTTAAAGGAATATTGAAGCGACATTGTTGCAACATTGTTAGTCGGCACATCGCATTTAAGTCGAACTTATGTTCAGATATAATGTTACAGCACACAACATAGCTTAACGTTTTGTTTTGGTCAAAATCAGGCAACAATGTAATATTGCTTCTTCTGCATTGAGTCGACACGTAATCAACGTTACTTTACATTGACTTTACGTCGCATTTTGAACTCAAAATTGAATGAAAACACGGCGAAGTGTGCTTCATAAGGGTATCATGCATAGCCCCCAATCTATTTGGATCTGAATTTGAAAAGGACGAAACGTGCCAAAATACATCGCGAAAAGTTCTCGAAGAATCGTTACAAGTACCTGACATTACCTGACCTGACGACCCGTTTTGCACCCAAGGTTCTGCAAGGAATGCCCACATGGGTGCAACTAATTTGGACCAGCTAGCCCCCTCCGCGTACGTGCTACTTGCGAAAACCTGGGAAGTTGCAACTCAAATCCCCTCCTCCAGGACACAGAAGGTGGCAACATGCTGAAGTCTTGCGCCGATTAACCATCGCCGGTGAATTTTGCTACCTTGAATGATTATATTTCAATTATATTTTGCCACCTTCGCCAGCAAAGGCGTATCACCCTAAAGCGTTTCCAGACGGAGAAAGCTAGCCACATGCGACGACGGCCAGCGTTTAATACGTCGTCAGCTGCCAATTAATAACCTTTGTCCACTTTTTGGATCACTGGGTGGCCTCCAATATCACTTCAATAGCCTTATTTTGCAACAAAAAACGTGAACATTTTAGACTCGCCCAGGGCCTGCGTATGTAAATCAAGTACCAATTTTTGGCAAGTGCGCTAAGCAGTGTGTGGGAAATAACAGGTAATTTAGGTTCACCTTACTAGTTTGTACGCTGTTAGACAAACTAATTAAGGACAATATTCAAACTCATTGTGATGACATGACCTTTTATGGGATACTCAACATGGATTTCGATCTGGGCGATCTTGCTTAACTAACCCTAATTCATGGAGTATGTAACTAGATCATTTGGCAGGATAGAAAGACACGAAAAAGAATAAGAAAAAGGATAGGAACGGAACTGGGTAGATGTGGTTTACTTAGATTTTAGCAAAGCTTTCGATAAAGTTTCGCATAAGCGTCTAATTCAATTGTAGCAGCACGGGATTGATGGAAAAGTTTTAGGCTGCATTGATGCATGGCTAAAGGGAAAGAAGCAAATCACAATATTAAATGGATGTAAATCGAAATATATGCTGTTCTAGGTGGAATATCATACGGCTCCATTACAGATCTACTTCTCTTTCTTGTTTTAGATCTACTTCTGCGTCGTATTGGGGTAGGGCTGAGAAATAGTGTTTAAATTCGCTGACGTCAAGCTGGTAGGACTGGTTAGCAATAGTGTCGAATCGAATAATATTCAGATAAACTAAGAGGACGTAAAAGAGTGGGCAGATAAACGGCAGATGTCTTTCATCTATGATAGATGTAGGGATATGCGTCTGTGGTTTGGAGTTGGGACATTTAGATATACAATGGGACGTAGTCAACTGAATGTCATTGAAGAGGAAGCCGACTTAAGGCTGTTAGCTTCAAGGGACCGTAAGCAGAAAGCAATGTAACTCAGCTTGGAACAGGGCGGTAAGGATGTTATGAATTCATGAATTGGAGTGCTTAATATATGAGCAAGGAAATTATGATAAATTGTACGTTGTTTTTGTGTGACCCCACTCGGAGCATTGTGCCCATGCTTGGAACGATTCCTCCGAACGGGATGTAGGTAGACTAAAAAGAGTGCATGTCGTGAAGCCTTAAAATATGGAGATATGTGATTATATATTGGAACATGGAGAGAGGCGTATGGCATTATATGTGTACTCACTGAAGTATAGGAGCGTAAGTGGTGATTTGACGGAGATGATTAAGATAGTAGGTATACGTGTTGTATCACGGTCAATCTGAATGATGCACGTTATTTAGCGAATGACGTACGTGTCATCAATTCAGGCTACCAAGTCAGGTGTAGAATATTTAAACGCCGATAAGTCAATCAAAGGGTGGTTGGCCAATGGAATAAATAGGCTGCCTAGTGATGTAGTGGGGAGTCCCTCACTGAATGTGTTTAAAAATTGGGCGGATCAATAATTCAGGTCCATCTTAGTTTTGAATTTTAAATTGTGCCGGAGCTGGATGGAAATTGGTATGGATGGAGAGAGATTGATGCTAGTACGTATCTTGGATCATGTTTGTCAATGGGGAATATGCTAGTCACAGGTGTGCACGGCAGTGCATTCATTACCTCCCACCAGGTATGTGATGCTGACGAGACAGGTCATGGGAAAACAATGGAGTCCATGGCTTCTCTGGAACCAGGTTGAAGCATTAATTCGGTCCAAGAAACATATTGTTCAATTCTAAGTTGTGCAGTAGAGTGATAGGTATTTCGCTCCATAAGTTGTGATTGGTGCTGGTACACGACGTCTCAGATTATGTTTCTGAATGAGGAATTATGTTGGTAACAGGTGAGCCTGGCAGTGAGTTTAGAAGCGGCCTTCGAGCATGTCATGTTAAGAGACTGACCATCGTGGTACAATGAGGTAGATGGTTTCCTTGGAACTCAGAAAATGACATTGATTAGGATATTTAATTCTCTTTTTTTCTCGTCTGATAGTATCCTCCCAATATAGGCTTAACCCAGATGGGTTCCGGCGGCTCGTATTAAGCATGGCCATTTCACGACTGTAACTAATGCCATATTGAATTGATACTCACGACCGGAGCTTGACTGCAGACCGCTTGGCATCAAGTCTCCCTCAAGAAGTGGGAAGCTCCACCAAATAAATTGCATGTCTTAGACATAGCACATTGGACCTGTCTTTCCCCGAATAGCTTCCTCCTCCCCGTCGCGCCTTAATGTAGTCTCGTGCCGTATAATCTTAGTGATGCCCTTGGCTTCAAGGAATTATGGGCACGCCGACTGTCTAAGCTGTCAGCCGATAACAATATTTCCAAATTGGCTTCCCTGGACATACAATAAGGGTGAAATCCAAATTATATCCATTTTGCTCAGTACGTCAATTTCATGTTGGCAAAATCAGTTTGTTTTGTCCTTCGTACCTTTCTGATTACGTATAATTGCTGTAGAGGATGGATACGAATTCTTGTTTCTCGAGAAAAACAGCTACCAGAGAGGCCGTAAGCCGAGTGATGAACTCCGCACGAAGTAGCAGACAAAATAAATTATTGGATAATACACCATTCAACAAACGAAATGTATTAGCAAGCCTGCTTGAAGTATACTTTGTGCTGCAGTGCAGTGAGGAATACGAAGTAAAAACCGTCGCACACCTCCGAGTTCACGATCACGTCCGCGATTCTAGCTTCAGTCGATAATACCGCTGGCAGCCCTCTGCTGCTGAAGTCGCTTAGAGGTATGAGAAGTTGACTAGCTGGCTGCCAGAGCAGATGGTAACTTGGGCATGTTGTGCTCCCGTAACCCACTGTATGTGTAACCTACTATATGTGTCTTCTATAATACCTAACGTCGTTTTATGTACATTTCCAGACAGGCTCATCCGAATGGGGAACAAGCAAGAATGACCTATTACGCCTGAGAAACGCATACAGCTGAGGTGCGAACCTGGAGAGCAATTCTATTCTCCAATAAGCCCTCATAAGAGTGGCTCAACGTCAAACAACAAACTTCACCATGACGACTCGGCCTTTTGCAACCCGTGCCATTGCACACGTATTTCTTATGTGTCTGTGTGAAATTAATTCAAATAATAGCTCGACCACCACGGCTTTGTTTACCCATAGCTTCTCTGCGCTTTTCGCAAGCTCGCGCACAAAATGACATTTAACTCGATACACGAGCCAATTACGGCGACTGGCGTGCCATTGCACTGTGTCGTAGCTGCCAACAGGGAGAGTCGAGCCATTGCACTGTGATGTAGCCACCAACAGGGAGACCCGAGCCATTGCACTGTGGCGTAACTGTCAACAGGGAGAGTCGAGCCATTGCACTGTGACGTAGCTATCAACAGGGCGAGTCGAACCAGAACCCAGGTGCTCAGCTTGGGGATACGGGACGGTTAATCGTGGTGAGAGAAACTGCGCGTAGCGTACTGCTACCATCGACGCTTGTTTCTCAATTCTCAATGTATTGGAGCGCCCCAAGTGCGGCCTCTGCTCAAGAGTCCGAACTGTGTCTTGAAGCCAACTTGCAGATTGACTGGCACGGTACCCAGTATATATTGAATATACATGTAATATTTTCAGCAAAATATTTCCGAAATCGATTGGTAAGTAGTTGTTACAGATACCTACCTACAGACGATTATAAAAAGTAACCAAATGCTAATATTAAGTAAAATAGAATCACAAATTGGTCTGATATATTTCCGGCATGACCCTTCTTCAGAGACAGAGTATATACATAGAGACATTTTACGACATTTTTATAGCACATGCTTTATGCAACATTATCAACTTGGCACCTACCTATGTAAGATAGAAGGTCAAGCAAAGGTAAAAGTAACCAAAAGCAAATTGGTAGCTAAGCGGTTTAAAAGTAAGCAGGTTAAAGACCAAGCAAAAGTAAATTGTCTGGCGTGCATCTACAGCCCTATTAAAAAAAATATGATTATTTGATTATTATATATGATTTTATGATTATACAAGAAGTAGTAATTTCGCGTAGGCATCAACGTCCATTCATTGTTCTCAGTTGCCCATGAACGCCTGTTGGGACGCCGCTAGTGCCTTACGCGGTAATCAGCACATACATAGTAAAGGCTGACCGAAGCACAGAGATGTCAACGTGTGTGACACACTCATTGCTGGTACACATTCTGGCACACACACACACTCGCTCGTCACCACTTACAACCCCAGCCAACAATCAATAAACGGTCAGTCAGTATCCCGGGAAACACCAACTGAAATAAAAATTCGCCGTGTGGCGAGCGTGAGTGGTGGACAAAGGCAATGTAGTCAAGTGCCATCAAAGCGAGCCCGCCGGAAAGCATGCATCCACGATCATTTCACTGCGCAATAAACCTAACGACATGGTAAACAGTCGGCGTCCGCTGTGGCTGACGGTCGACGAGCCGACGCGCTGCCGCGCCGACGACACCCTGGTGGTGACCGGCCGGTCAAACATGCGCATCTACAGTTCCTATCTTTGTCCAGGGATTTCTTTGTATCATCCGATGTACCATTCAATTTACAAGGAAGTCACACAATTTGATTGCTTCATCGTCACCCTTCTGTCAGATATGTGTTTAGGACATCATGGGTGGACGGGTTCCGCCGCGGCCCGCCGCACCCGGTGAGCGCGTTAAGATATCCGTTCTACCACTTACGCATGCAGTATACAAATGCTAGTGTAAGGGCCTAGCTGGAACGACAAAAGCGAGATCCTTCTTGCGATATCAACGAATGATGTTTGGAAGACTAAACGTTGGTTTCCTCCACGACATCTCAAAGGAAATTTTGCCCTTTACGCTTCGGATTTTGGGCTTAGTGTGGACTTGGACTTAGTGTTAAATCCAACCTGAATGCACCCTCATTACCGTTGCATTACAATGTATGGCAAGGTATGCAACCCTCAAAGACACTCCCTGCATACTGAACCCTGAATGCCCCACAGTTTCCTCACCATTACATTAGAAGGGCACAAGGTGCGCCAGAACGAATAGCCGCAGCAATCTATCGTGGATCGCCTTCAGGCCAGTCAAACGCAGTGCCGGACAATATATCAGCGCGTGACTTACGTCGGCAACCGATCGGTTTTGGGAAGAAGCACTCGGCTCCTTTCTCGGTAATCGATCGGTTGCCGCTCGATTTGTGAGCGCGAGGTGTTGCAAACCTCAATCAGTTACCGAAAGGTAACGGATCGGTGTCCCCGCGGATCGCGCCCGGATCTACCCGACGGGCGATATATATGTGGATGGTATGTAATAAACTGAAGCTTTGGGGTAGAATTATGATAAGTGGCGGTTTCGGGGAGGAAAGAAATGGAGCTGGACATATTGCTTGCAATGACATGCTCCCAAGGACATAAAACCTGGAAGGATATTGTCGATTTGCTATAAATATACTCCCCTCCCCAGTTTTCATGCCTGTCTACGTCACTGAAAATGCGCCATATTTCCCTAAATGTCGATATCTGTGTCGCATATATAAAAGGTGATATTTCTGACAAAGAATATTCGAGATTTTAGCGAATGCCCTATGCACTGAACTTTCGTCGTCCTACATCCACCTTTGTACCATATGAAGACTTCCTCCATACCTGTTTGGATACCAGTCAAGCTAGAAAAGTGATAAGCCAGCTGTATGCCACCATTGGGTACCATGATCTTGATGCAAGCAGCAAGCTGGTTTTGTGCACGGATGCTGTAGCGAAATCATGAGATGGAAGGAGGTAGCAACCCATTCGGTAGGGAATGATGGCGAAGCGATCCTGGTTGGGATGGGATGCTCGTCAGCCGTGCAGGGAAGAATATGGGCTGAAGACAGATCAGTGTTGAGGGCAGTGAGCAAGGAATGCCAGGCGGCTAAATCCCAGGCACATAATGCACAGTACTAGGTTCCTGTCCTACATCAATCTAAAAAAAAACAAGTAGATTATATTCACTAAGAAGAATAGCTTTCATCTACGGATACGACGATGTTCATCAAGTATTGCAGTCGATGTTTTACATGGTGTTTGCATATTAGAAGGGCTGAGATTCTGTCCAATTTCCCTCGAATTATCTTTTGCCTGGGTCACCAGCAAATTAATTATAATGCTGGCCCATTTTGCGAGGTTGTCTGCTGCCTGTATGTGCGTACCGGGTCGTCTCGAGTTAACTGAAGGAGCACATTCTAGGCTCTTCGACCTCTGGCACTTCTTGGAAACGTTTGCTCGAGGCGACGGAGTAAACCAGGGGCTGGATCTCCGACGAAGCCACCGTCGGTGAATAATTTGTGCGGGAGAAGCCTGGCTGTATAGCCTTCGCCGAGATAACAATGGTGGCGCAGATTTCGTCGTCGTGTAGATATTCTGCCAAAATGAATGTGTCTAGAGTGAGCTATCCTTCTGTGGTGGATTCTAAGTGCCCGAGAAAGCTAACAGCAGCGTCAGCCAAGGCACGCTATGGTCGAGTTGTGCGTGCGCCGTGCGTGGGCCGATGTCAGCACGGGCACGTCAAGAAATGCTAGCTGATCCATTAAAAGACACACTTTGCTATGGCCGTTGACTATGAGTAGATGCCTATTATCGCACTGAATGTGAAGGAGATTAGTCTTCGAAAGGTGGAAATGACGCTTTGACATCCAGGGTGAGGTGAATGTTGGTGGTCAGGAGCCTCAATCGAGCTTTGATTTAAATACAGACTGCAACGGCACAAGATGATATATTCTAGGAAAGTACACCACCGTTTCAGCTAATGTGTGCATCAGGGTGACAAGCATGGTCATACTTGACACCACACCGTCACCATGATGAAGGCACCAGACATCATATTTGTCACCCTGATGAAGGCATTAAGCTGAAGCGTTGGTGTACTTTCCTAGAATACATCATCTTGTGTCATTGCACAGTCTGTATTTACCTTGTCCAGTTAACTAATAACAAGCTTAGATTTCCCACTTATTATTCTTAGATCATCATCATATATTTTTCAAAGTAGGAGGCGACTTGGGCATGTACAAGGCAATAACACCACAAGATAAGAATGTCGTTTATTAAATATGCTCGAATACGCATGCACGCCTACAGACATACATGCATACAATGGTACTGTGCTGATCAACAGTACTGATGACATCCACACACATCAGTGCTGATCGGTGTACACTGATTGATCAGATTAAGTGACGGGATGAATTCGTCCTCATGCTAAGTTAAAGCATATTTCAGTTAGCCAAGCACTATTATATTTAAAAAATCCCAATCTTCGCTTTCAGCGGTCTTAGAGATTCAGTTCCTCCGAAAGAGGTGATAGTTGTCGGCAATTTCTGCGAAAATTATTCGTTCACTGTCCAAAATCAAACCCATGGCTTCCGTTGGGATGCCACCCAAGCTACTGTGCATCCGTTTGTCACCTGCTGGTGGGAGGGAAACACGACAGGTCACAAAGCTTCTGCTTCATGCCCGGCGCTGTAAATCACAACGCGGGCATGCTTTTCTCGGGTCTCTAGGCCCAGTCCTCAACCTGATCATCCGAGGCTTCAGCATAATTAATTGTTTTTCGATTGGACGTGCGGCTCAATATAAACTCATCCAACTTTGCGAACATTTGCTTTCAGTACTAGGACATTAATTTGAACCGTGATTGGTGCTTCTTTGGACCGTGATTGGTGCTTCTTTGGGACATCGCAGGGCAAAAATGCCTGTGCTGGCATTGGGGGACGATCAAGAGAGCTACTCTTAAAGAAGGTCTGCCCAGTCCATACCGCAACCAAACGCTAACGGCACAGGCCATGTTCAATGCTTTTTTGTCGACAAGTTATTTCAGTCGTCCATTCTCTGTTGGCAAAGAGAAGGTTTTGGATGTCACCGAGACTCCCCAGAACGCTTGGCTAAGTGGTTGGCTGCAAGAAAACAAGAATTTCCACAAGTTTTTATCCCGTCGATCTGCGAACCACGACAGTGTATGAAGTATCTGGAACCACAGAGCGCAACTATGCGAGTGTGTACAAGACGCATAGCTGAATTGGTGAACCATGTTGCTATGCTAGATGCACATACATGCACATACGTAGCATGCACATACATATTAGTGGCAAACACGGAGCAACAATCCATGTGTCAGTGCTACGTGGTGAGTGCAGTTTATGCAATTCATTAGGCCGTTATAAAATATGTTTGCAAATTGAGCATGCAGTTTTAAAATAATGCCTGTTTGGCTAAAGAGATTCAACGAGGCTAGACGAGCCGCATGATGTCCTGCCGCATGCTGGTTTTTCTTTACTGTTGAAGACGTGAAATCCATACACAACAGCTTGGTGGACGAACCCAAGAAACGAGCATGGCGAAGGGCAAAAATAATACCTGGACAGAAAATACGTAGGTCCAAAAATGTGCGCATACAAAGATAATTTACTAAATATTACTCTGAAAGAAAAAAAGCACATGATTTTCACTGCCATCTTGTGAGGGTCAGCTCAGGTGACCTAAGATTACAATGTGGCGGAAACATAATTCAGAAAATCAAAAATCGAAACCAGCTTAAACATTCAATTTAGATGGTTGTTGTTCTTTTTTAAATAACAAAAGCCAATTATCAGTTCAATGCGACTTCGAAAAAAGATGTACACTTTTCCACTACTGAAATTATTTCTCTTGGAGATATAAGCCGCTAATCATAGCCAAGTACCGTGGACGCACGACAATATCGGAGGCTACAACTTCGTGGCCGTCGATATGATCGAGCTGAAAGTTCCACAGCTCGAATTGGAGCATTATATAACCCCATGGACGTATTTGCACACAAATCTGAGAGATAGGGTGCTACCCCCGGTCGATCTGTCTTGGAACCTTCCATTATTAGAAGTGTTCAATTCAAATCTGTACAGATCACTAACCTTTCCAGATTGTCCTCAGTGGCAAATAAAAAGCAGGAGCGGAACTTTGCCAACATCATAGGGAGGGACTCAAGTGATTTCAAAGTCGATATGATCCTGTGCCATATATGCAATGGTCAAATATGAAAATCATTGGAGGGGTCCGAGTTCCTCACCCCAAAATTGGTTGAGTGCTGGATTCCCGGTAGCGAGTATTTTCATCTCTGCCCGGGGTTAGGCATTGGCCGCAAGCTGCCATGTAACAGGTCGCGCAACACAGAGCAGCCTACAGATCACATTCATCATCATTTGATCATTACCGAGGCGTCCGTAGCAGCGGTTCTTAGATGATGCTTGTGTAATGTCTCTAGTCTGTTGAATACATGGTACCCCTTTTTCGATAAATATACCGAATAATTTAACAAAGCACTGTATTGCTGCACCCTGGTGACTGTAGTCAAATAACTAGCAGGGGTAGAAATGTGCATATGTTGCATTGTCAACGCCAAAATGTTATGCATGAACTATAGGGCAATGGTGATGTATGGAAATAATGGACTGAAAATTCGGATTCGCAACACCAAGCTGTTTTGAGAAGCCCTGTCTGTAGATGCCTGTGTTAATAAGTATACCGAAATTGGTATACAATATATGCAGTAATATGTAGTAACATATGCTGCTCCCACCATTCTCTGGGATTTGAGTGTTAAACTTTGAGAATACCGTGCAAAAATATATTGCGCGAGTACATCAATAAAATTATTGCACGCGTTGCACGATTATAATAACTATCAACGTTAACACGTGGTTGTCGTATCGGTTCGTGGCTTAGGCGACGCAGGTGACGGCGACTGTTCGTTCGATACGCCAAGGAAGCAGTGTATTTTTGACAGCTTTCCTTCGTATCTGTCTTGTTCATATGTAATACCTACAAGTTAATTGAAATGGAAGAATGTGATTCCGAAGAAGGCGTGCAAAATTCCTAGCTAAGTGAAGAAATACTGAGGGCATTGCAAAATGTCGCCGAGCAGCCTGTAACAAATAATTCAACTCGATTGTGGTGAAATTCATAAACTGACTAGGGTACAGGGACATTGCCGTGGTTGCACTGTTTGTATAGCAAAACAGCTGGCATCAATTTTGCATTGATTTTACGGGGGACTGAAGTTGGAAAAAGGCTCTGCTGTCTTCGAACTCATTGACTGGAATCAAAGCTGAGATATAGGGATGTGTTATGCAGCTGCCCAGCATTCCCATCGATATTGTGAAAGCTCCCGTCTTCGCTAAGGCGAACAATATGTTAAATACCAAATGTAAACTGTACAGCAAGCAGGACAATCCAAGGCCAAAAATAAACAAAACATCGCAAGTGTCAACCTCACAAGGATAATGATTGATTTATCGAGCGAGGATGCGGCGACCAATCATCGGCGGCTTCTGCATGCGACACCGTTCATCTCGCCTTCAATTTGGACTGCCGCGGTCGGAAGCTTTATTGCCGGCTCAGAAAAGACTGACTCCATATGAAGACGATCAGGGCTGGCGCTATTGGGAGTGGACCGTCCCAGAGAACAACCACACCGGTCGGCCCAAGCTAGAACATTTTCTCTCGGTGCACGAATCTACGACTGTGCAATCGAACAGCACCATCTCTTGGATTTGGTAGCCCACTTCCTCAGCAAGCTGAACCCGAACTGAGAACGGCTGTTGTGACAGTGTCGACAAAACGTGGGCCGTGATGACGTAGTGTGGTACAAGAATGAGCCGCTAGGAGCCAGCTCGATCAGTGGGATGATGGCCGTCATCAGCTAGGCAGAAGGCCTAAGCGTCTGCTCCACCAACCACTGCGAGAAGGCAGTCCTGAACGCCTGCTACACGAGCCGCCGTGAGGAGGCAGACATGAGCGCCTGCTACACCAACCGTCGTGAGGAGGCAGACATGAGCGCCTGCTACACGGACCACCGCGAGAAAGGAGGTCTGAGAGCTTGCGGACACACCACGACGGCAGAAGATACGCTCACAGACAAGTCGACACGACTTCAAAACCTGCTGATGGTTCATTAAATCAGTGCACATTTAGCTTCCACTTGAAGTAGATGGTCACCGCTGGGATGCACCGATCAGTGACGAGACAAACTGGGCGTGCTGCTCCTGGTTTCGTTGATTGGCTATGTGAATTATTTTTTGATGAAACGAAATGTGAAGAAAAATACAGTTGACAAACGTGCAGAAATTTCACCTAACTCCTGAACTTCCAAGCTCCTTTTTGCATGTGTTATCCCCAAGATGAAACCCCCCATAATAGTAAGCACGGAAGGAACCCAGATGGCGTACAATACCACCAATGGGATCATACACCAGACAGAAAAAAAACTCATATACTTAATATACGGACTCTGGTGCATGAAGATGATTGATGCGCCCTTGGATGATTTAAGCAATCGTGAATTAATTCCGTTGTGCGTAGATCGGCCTACTCGTGCATCAATGCTCATCATACAATACCCTGTATTAGGCCGTGTATGATAGCGTCATCCATTCTTCGAGACATCTATCTGAGGTGACACATGATAGCACGCTGTATTCTTCGAAGGAGCATTGTTTAGGGCACATTACACTTGGTGCAACATTACAAAACAATAGTGGAGCACGTCTCCCAGTTAGTTTAGGAGACCTTGGGTGAAGCATCATCAGCGTAATGCAGCAGATAATCTCATGTGAATAGAGGCGTGAAATCCCTTGTGCCCACAACAACGTTTGTGGGCATGCCTTAGCAGCGCATCAATTCCCTGTGGATATCGGGGTATACTTGGAAGTGAAACAACGGATCGATTATGCTGAGAAAGTCTCGCATTGCAACAATCTTCAGCGTGTTTTTCCTCTTCCAGGTTTGCATTCAGCTCTTCCTTTTTGTCACCGTTTGGGTTCTATAAGAATGGGAACAGTCGCCTCATCGTCATCTATTTGTCATCAAGCGAACCTCCCCACCCGACCATGACCAACAATCCGCCAGCAACATCGCTCCAACTGTCCTAGCATGTCTTCGATTTGGTCATTCAAATTGTATCCATTGTCGCCTCACTACCAACTTTGTTCACCCGTCTGCGACCATTTCTATGTGCTTTTACATATCGAACATTTTGTTGTGTTGTCCTCCTGTTGCTACTTATCGGCGAACTTTGTATGCATACCTAGTAATGCGTACACAATGCATACATGTTATTTCAGGTCATAGCAAGACAATACAGCACAAAAAGAAAGCAATGATCACAACAGCAGAACTATTTAGTCACGGCGAGTCTGATAATTAAGCAAAGGAGTAAAATCAATTTATCCGCCGGAAGGCATCAGTATCCCGCCACCAACTAAAAGAAACACAATATATTGGTTGAACTTGGGGTTAGTTGACAATCAGTCACAAATATTTGCACGAAGTCGTGATTCGCTCCATGACACTCATGTCAGGATTATGTGGTGTAGGATTGGGATGTTGTAAATGTTTTGTCTCGAGTCTAGTCTGACGGGTTAAGAAGTAATTTGATATGTTTGCTTTGTCTTCGTCATCAATCACTAATTCTTCATTTTGCTTAATAAGGGGGGTAATATGTGATCTCTTCTTGTTTCCGTTTTTATAATTTGATAATAGGAATGTCAATCTTTTTCATATGGAGGAATTTAATTATTCGTGTTTTGAGGTGATTATCGTTGAGTTCCCTATTTAGATGAGTTGTCAGGTTCCATTGTCATCTGTCCCAGTCATTGCCAGTGTTGGATCGTCTAGCTTTGTGTAAAAGTCGGTCTCTCTTATGTGTCTCTTCAGGTCAGCAGTCATAGACAGACGGTTTGTCTCTTCACGTCAGCAGTCACACACCGTTTGTATGTGTTTCTAATGTTTCTAATGTTTGCAAGTCTTGTAAGAATTGACAGCCTAGCTGCTTTTAACAATGCATCAATAAACGTTTGCGTAGCTTCATCAGTTTTGTGAGTTTTTATGCTACCTCATTATGTGTCCATTAGTAGTCTAGTGAGTGTGTCGCAGTTCGATCAGCTGAAGTCCCAGAGTAATTTAGTCTGTGTATGTGCTGGGGGAGGTGTTGCATTGACAGAAACGAACAAAGGGAAGTAGTCAGGTTTTGAGAATGGAAAACGTACGCCAATCTCAATGAAATTAAATTAATTAACCCTCCATTTTCACGAATGGAGGAAGGGTTCGATTTTATTAAGTTTTAATTGTATTATTAGTATATGCTATCGATTTTATTCTTAATTAATTTTCGGGATGTGTAGTCTTTCTGTAGCTATTGAGTTTCTAATGTAAAGAGCAACACCCCCACCATGGATGTGCATATGTCGAGTACAAGGGCCGTGGAAGTAGTCAAGAGAGTACAAGGATAGACTGATTTGATATTATAATTTTGTTTCAATGAGACGAAGGATATCAAGTTTGCTCAGGGAAGCCGGCAGTTCGAGCTCGTTGATGACGTACATGATATATTTTGAGGTTTTCAGAGGTCGTGTTGTGACAGGATGGAAGAATAAGGAGTTTGGAGGTTGATGGTGAAACACTTCAATCATATGAGCAGGATTCAGGATTGATCTGTGGCACTTGATGGACCTGAAGTGAATTTTATCAAGTGATGAGCAGACCTGAGTGGGTCGGCAGTCAGGTGCATTTTAATTTAGACATAACGATTAAAGTAATAGTAAATAAAAAGTGAAGCATAGCTTAAGCAGAAGAGGCACACTACACCACACTGGGGGGACAGGAAACTGTTATGTTTGTTCACATGCCAAGCAGCTCAGATAACTCGCATACATTAGGTGTGGGCAGAGGCGCCGCCAGAGGGGGATGGGGTGGGGCACGTCCCCCTTAGTAACGATGGACACACTAGTTCAAGGAAGGTTTTTCGAGATTTTACTATGCAAAACATTTTTTTTGGCGGCGCGCTTCACGCGCCGACAGTGTTCTGCTTTATGTTAGTTTTAACCGCCCCCTTCCCTTAAGAAAATCCTGGTTGCGTCACTTCATGTGGACCATGCTAGGTGAGACACTATGCATAACCAATGTCAAAGTTAATCACAAGATCAAATTGAAAACAAAATGTTATATTTTCACACAATACAAACTTTTAAAAGTGCAATGCGCGTCTTATAACGCGAAGTTTTATTTCAATGACCCGCTTATGTTCTACTTCAATATTTAGCCTCATCAAATCTCATCAATTTATTTACTATTGGGTTTTTTACTTGGGTACGCGATGTTCAAACATCAGTGCAAGCAGCAGAGCTCCACTGAGGTTGGCGGACACGAACGTGCCGTTCCACCGGGTCGAGAACTGCCTGAACCATGTACATATCTCTCTTTGAAACCCTGCTAGTTCGCTTCTTTCTTGCATATGCCTTCCGGAGTTCTGAACCAGTTACAAGTAAAACCCGCAATCAATCCAATTGGGCGCAATATAGCCGAGGAAGCTTATAAACGCACCACACAATACATATATATATATATATATATATATATATATATATATATATATATATATATATATATATATATATATATATATGTGTGTATTTACATACGTATATATAATCAATTTTGCACTTCTTCCTTGTCAACTAACTTGGAGTTATTGATGCATCCCGACAGCGATGTGCCAGTAAAGTAGCCGTTCTCTGGTAGGTGGAACTGGCAGTACACCCATACACAACATGCTTGCTGCAGTCCTATTGGTTCTATTGCGATCCCGTCTAGTCTTTCGCAGGCTAGCACGGCACTTCTGGGACAAATACTTCATTCGTTCACAATGGTCCATCGTGGCCATTGCGGTCTGTGATGTGCCCATTCCGTGCTACCTGTTTTCTCTATGCAACTAATTTCGGCTCGAGTACGAAACAAACACCCTTGTTTACATTCTCTTGTACCATTCTTCTGCATGGTAGGCTGCAAAACCGAGCTGCTGCACTCAACCGCTGGAATAAGCCGCCTTCACAGCAGGAACGTGCTCAATAGATGTGTCACAAAATGCAGACGAGTTGCAGTGGTTTCACACATTGCATCAGACAAACCGTATGTGACTGACGTCCATTCAGCTTGAATTCTGAATCGCGACAGCCATTTTCTTTACTTGCGGTGCATAAATGGCAGACTGCCCCTGTTCAAAGCTTTTGGTATCGAATCACCTGGATCAAGTCTGGCAACTCTCAAGCTCGGACATTATTCTCATGGCTTGAAAATATACCTCAGTCAATATTCATGCTGTTATAATTGGTTTATATGTGCGACTATTTCTGTGCGACAATTTTGTAACCGATTTCTACCCGGGGGACTTCGTACTCTCTCGTCAGTAAAAATGTGATAATTTCTTCCAATATTTTAACGAGATATCTCTAGTGCGATTTGGTAGAAACGATGCTAACTTGATGTTGATGTGCAGCTCGACGAATATTTGACGGTCTCACGCATGCTTTTATGTATATCGTTAGCTAGTTTTCAAACAAGAAGAACATATATTTGGGAACAAGATCTAATTGAATCATCTTGATCTCATCACTATTTCGCGGTTATATTTTGTTAGATGACGAAACCATGGTTCATCGAATATGCCAATACAACCCACCATACTGGCTTCCCTAATGATGTGAATGCCAAACAATTAGCTTTAGAAGTGGGTTGGTACTATCAGTGTGTTTATCTGTACAATTATATAATCAAATGAAATTTACAGTTAACATCATATTTAAAATGGAAATGCACTCACATGGGCAAGCCTAGTTGGTTCAGTTCACATGCAGGTGGGTCGCGAAATGTTGTATAAATCTGGACCTCTTCTGAAACCATGATGACGACAGACAGTTTCACGACGCCAGTTTCGGTGGCATTGCTTACTTCCAGCTGTAGTATTTTATAAGCTCATCTTGAATAGGCAGGGAAGGCAATGGCATTGCTTTCCTGAATGACAGCGATTAAAATGCATGCCTTGTACTGCTGACTACATTCTGTCGTCGGATCGTGAGTTAGCAATTCCATTTGGATCACTTTATATGTGGGACTATTGTGCGTCATGTATACCCACAAAATTGGTCTGTAGTTATGCACCCAGGTATTTAGGTAAGAATGAAGCTGATGGTGGATGGATGGGTTGCTGAATATGATCATAGATAGTGGTTCCACGAGCTGATTGCTAACAGTGTGATTGCAATAATCTGGATTGCACCGAAGTTTGATGACTGGAATTTCATAGGACAATGGAATGAATCCAGCTTAGGCTACATTTGCATGTGTTTGATATTATGGGTTTTTGTTGTTGTTTATTTGGTGTTTCACGACGCACTTTATACAATCACGGCTAATGGCGCCGCCCACACTGTTTCGTCAGTGGGCCGCGGGATTGGGAAATGTCCCGAGTAGCGCGAGTATTGAACGCGGGACCTTTGGTACACAGAGCTCACCACCTTAACCACTTGGCCATCCCCGCCCCTGACTTTATGGGTACCTGTGAAAATAAGCATGGCAATACAGTTGCTGAATAGTGGCATCATTTACTTTTCAGACGATAAAAAAGCTCGGCATCAGCTAATCCCAAAATTGTATTATGCAAGGTTTTGTTTGGAAAGCAGAAGGAAATATGATTATTGTGTTAAATTTTTGCTTCCACGGTAAAAGTTGGAGAGCCAATCCTATATCCAATCCCAATCCGTTCA
This sequence comes from Ashinkailepas kermadecensis, assembly GCA_034440615.1. Classification (NCBI taxonomy): domain Eukaryota; kingdom Metazoa; phylum Arthropoda; class Thecostraca; family Neolepadidae; genus Ashinkailepas; species Ashinkailepas kermadecensis. The sequence goes on from JAOTOM010005180.1 coordinate 840,142, forward strand.
TATTTGCCAAACTCTATCCAATAAGTTATCCGTACAAAGCGGATATCTGCACGGATAGCCAACCCATGCTGTGCTCTTGTACCTGCCTATGCACACCTGCCGTGCAGCCAGCAACCAGTCAGTGCGGCACTGCTGCCTACGCCCCTGCTGACCACCCCTGCTGACCACCCTGCTGACCACCCTGCTGACTACCCTGCTGACCCGCCACTGCTGACCACCGAGCCGCCGCGTCGCGTCCGGAGGTCGGCCAGACTCGACCCAGTGCCTCGCGCCGATCGCCGGCCAGGCTGGGACGGCGCGCTGTTTACTCTATTATCTTTGTTCTGGCTCCGCTTGCTCCTTATCGTTTCGCCGGTACCTTTCGCCCCGTTCTCTCTTATCTCTCATATATAAGCTGACTGTCAAAAACTGGGGTCACCAAGAACCGCATTTTCGAGATTCCGACTCCAGCTGGAGCAGTATTTCAGATTACACTTGGCATGTTGACAACGTCAACGGTCCAAATCGGAAATGGAGCGCAGCCATACTCACCGCTAACAGCATCGCTCATATTCCTGTCAAGTTACGTTCTCCACTAAATTGCGTAGTAGTCAGCCACATGGGAGACATGTCACCATACCAAGGCTACTAACTTGTTACCATTACCAAGGCTACCAACTTGTTACCATTACCAAGGCTACCATAATGTTGCGTTTACACACATACAATATAAACAATTGCATGCCAGTGTCATTGGTACACACGCAGGTGTGTGTCATCAACTGTACCGTCAAGGTGGGAACTGTTGTTTATATTACGGATGAAGAAAATAAATTATTGTCAAAAAATTGCTGAATGCCATGGGCGCATAGCCAGTAGCAGTTGAAGTGCCCTCAAGCCAAAATAGTTCCTCAATACTGCGTGCCATAGCCGGGCAGAAGTCATGCTCCACTGACTCAGTCTTTCATTACATAGAATGCGCTACATTAAGCCATGATCCACTGACTCAGTCATTCATTACATAGAATGCGCTACATTAAGTAGACTGACTAGTTTCTTACATAGAATGCGATTAAGTGATCCCTGACTCGTCTTCATTACATAGAATGCGCTACATTAAGTCATGATCCACTGACTCAGTCATTCATTACATAGAATGCGCTACATTAAGTCATGCTCCACTGACTCAGTCTTTCATTACATAGAATGCGCTACATTAAGCACGCCAAAGCTTCCCCAACTGAATTCTCATCGCACCACTGCAGTGGCTAAGCTGTCAGTTTTCAATTGTTTCCCTGCATGACTGATGGCTGACGTACATTGAGGCCCAAATAGGCATCCAACAAACTACAATTGCGGCCCATTTTCTGGTACTTTTGCAGTGGCAAACATTGGTAGTATTACTTTTCCATAAGTGTTGCATTTCGACGGTGATTGACTTTCAAATTATCATGGAATACCCTCAGCATGTCTAACTGATGAGATTAGTTTCTACTATGTTCCTGGATTATTCAGTAAGTGCAGAGACAAAATAGTCTGATCTGCTCTCGAAAGCTGCATTGATCCAGATATCTCATTAGTCTAATTGTTAAAGTAATATATTATTGATATCGTTCAACAGGGTACCTCAATCCAATTTGGTAGGACGTCAGATGTAAACAGAAGTTAGCTTTTGCTATCAGGAGTGAAATGTATAATGGTGGTATGTCTACGTGCGATTTGCTTACAATTGTGGAATGCAACTTGAGATGTGTGCAGGAACCAGCAATGCTAACTACACTTAATAATTACTAAAACTAAAGTCAATTCATATCAGCCGCCCGAGTGCTGTGTGATCCAAGCTTTTTTGGAGTCACAGCGCACTTAACCCCAAATAAGCCCCTAAGCCCCCCTTTGTCACTAGCTCATGTTAGCTGCAATTCATTCATTATGGATATATGAAATGTTATTCACATTTTACAGTATGTTATTTAAATAAAGGCATACATTTGAAGAGGGATCATAACATTTGATTATTATTTCCTACCATGCTTCATTTGCCATCTAATTTCCAGCCGCTAGACACAGTGCAGTGACAAACATGTTGGGAGTGTTCATGAGCACTGCTAAAAGTATCAGCAAAGGTTGTACCCCTGCATACACCCACTAAAAATCGCAACAGACATGCAACAGGAGGTCAAACAGAAGCACCATCAGGATTTTGTAGTAGTGAGAGGAATAGCAGTGGCGAGGAATGAGGGTGGCAGGGGGAGGTTCTGTACATGATTCTGGAATGAGAACTATTTTATCCCGGATGCTGTGCTTAATATAGCATTTCTGGAGGTGCAATATAAGCTGAAGGGCAAATGCTGTTCGTGAGAATGTAAGTACCATGCACTGTCACTTATGGGCCAAAATTAGCATAAACACAAGTCAATGCTAGAGTGGTGAAGGGCAGGGTAGGGTTCATGCCATCGTGCCCTACCTATGCTGATAAGTGGATATGGATCCCACTCTAACCTCACTGGCGATGCCCTGGGGTCAAGGTCTGTATGCAGTCTTGTAATGCCCTCAGATACGAGTCACGACAGCCCTTGCTTTGCAGAAATGACATGTACATCTATGAGTAATTTAGATGTTGTATCTGCTTTCGTTGCAATGAATAAGGTAGGTATGTATCCTGGACATAAGACGTACAGTGGAATACTGATGTAACGATCACTGGATGTAACGATCAGACGGATGTAACGATCAATATGCCAAGAACCAAATCAAATAGCCATTTTTCTACATACATTCCGACGGGTGTAATGATCATATCCGACGTATATAACGATCACTAGCGTGCGCGGTTCTTAATCGAATTGTGACGAAAGATGTTCTTTCCATTTTCGGTAGGAACCAATCTCTGATGGCCTCGAAGAGGAAAGTTCTGTCCCTTGCGGACAAGAAGGCTCTCCTGGCCTCATTCGATAGCTTGCCCAAGATGAGCCAGAGGGAGAAGGCGACCAAGCTGAACATCCCCCAATCGACGCTCAATGAGATTTTGAAAAAGAGGGTCGACATTGAAGGCTCAAATGTCAACATCGGGGAGAGAAAGAGAGCCAAAACGGGACATTTTCCTGAGGTCGATTCTGCAGTGATAAAGTGGATTCGTGATTGCCGGGAGAAAAGTGCCATGCTCTCGGGACCTTTGGTGATGGCCAAGGCTGATGAATTCGCTGCGATGCTCAACTGTGCGGACTTCAAAGCCAACGAGGGGTGGTTCAATCGTCTCAAGAAGCGAGAGGGGCTTGTCCACAAGAAGCTGCATGGCGAGGGGAAGTCCGCCGATCTTCCATCTCGTGACCAATGGCTTCAGGAGGTCTGGCCTCAGCTTCGCTGATGAGGATACGCTGATGAGGATGTGTGGAATGCAGATGAAACCGGTCTTTACTACCGCGCACTGCCGGATGGAACTGTCACGTTCAAGGACGACTTCTCCAAGGGAGGGAAAAGATCCAAGGACCGAGTCACTGCACTCCTGACGTGCAGCATGATGGGAGAGAAGAAGAAGATCCTCATCATCGGAAAGTCCAAGGCTCCACGCTGTTTCAAGGGCTTGGCACTCCCCGTCGACTACGAGGCCAACAAGTCGGCGTGGATGACCTCCAAGATCTTCTCCGAGTGGGTACACAAGTGGGACCGAGAGCTCCGCAGTGCCAAGCTCAAGATTCTCCTCCTCGTGGATAATTTTCCGGCGCATCCTGAGGTGGAGGAGTTGACGAACATCAAGTTGGCGTTCTTGCCGCCGAACACAACAGCTGTACTCCAGCCCTGCGACCAAGGGATAATAAATGCCGTGAAGGCCCACTACAGGCGACGGATATGTCAAACGACTCTCCACTGTCTCGAGAAGGAGGACAGAGCTTCTGCAATGGACGTCGCAAAGAAAATCAGTATCGCGGAAGGAATTTTCATGCTTCATGCTTCCTGGGGCGATCTCACTGCGGCGTCGATTAAGAACTGCTGGGTCAAGTGTGCTCTTGGACCGATTGAGGGCAACGAAAATCGCGATGGAAGCAGTGACGACAGCATCGACGTTTTCCTTCAGGAGCAATGTCAAGATGTTGATGCAAACCTGCCCACTTGTCGCCCGGTTTCTGACGAAGACATTGCCGCCGAAGTTCGAGAGGAAATGGGCCTCGATGGTGTTGGCGATGGCGGAGAGGAAGAAGAGGAAGATCATGAACAAGTGCAAGAGGAAGCCCCTCCGTCGAGCAGTGACATGAGGAAGGCGCTCAACACCCTTAGAAAAGGATTGCTTCACCGTGGCTTCAATCGTTTTGCTATGCTGAATGAGTTTGAGGCTGCTGTCCATGACACAATTGTTCAAACGTGTACTCAGTCTCGCATCGATCGTTTCTTCAAGATGACATCCAAGAATGATTAAAGTGCCATCTTTCGTTTCAGTATGTTGCACAGTACCTTATGTATCTTCGATAGTTGATTTACTATGTTTCACAACCTTCTATAATTCTGATTGTGTGCCGATGGATGTAACGATCAGACGGATGTAACGATCAAAAGCCATCGCCCCAACGTGATCGTTACATCAGTATTCCACTGAATTGGCATAATCTCTTCATAACCATGGTTGGATACAAGGTGGGACTGGGGAATGTGCCCCGCCCCCTCCCATCGGAATGTGGCACCCAAATCTGTCGGAAAAAATGCGCCCTCTGGATAGGCCTGTGTGCACCCACCCTTGAATTGCTCAGCCATGGTCCCATCTGAGATGAAAAGGCGCCCCTCCGGGAAGGCTCGTGTGCACCCTCACATTTTTTCACCTACAGGCGCATGTCAGAAGGGAAAGTGGCGTGGACATGTGCCCCCATGACAATTCCTGGATCCGCCCCTGTTCATAACGTTCTTAGCTTCATTCTATTAGCTTAGCATTGCTTTCCCTTGAACCAGTCCACACAAGAAGAGCTAGTACCAAGATAAATTAACACACGAGCTTGCAACAAAACAGCTGATGCATCACCGTAACTAGTGCATCAAATGGACATGTATGAGGCCGTGCGTGTAATGAGCTATCATCACACTACAAAAGCAAGTGCCATGCACCAATTCCTTTTCGGGCAAAACTTTCTTTAAACTTTGGCAAATGATGCAAAATTTGCAGAGCAAGTATGGTGCGAACACAAATAAAGATTTTGTCATGCATGTGTGTTTCTATGATGCAACACAAATCGAGCAAATTAGAGCAGTGTTGTACCTCACACCCCTAAGAGAATCAGTCCAGGTGCATACCCCCTCTTCGTGCTGACTCAGGCGCGCATCCAGAACACTGGCTTAGGGGAAATTTCAAACATTTGTTCTCGGATTTACAAGAAAAATATCAACAGATTTGAACCGGTCGCCTTCGTCGGGTCTATTTAGATCAATATGTATCGCATAAAATGCTCTTATAATTCGAGAAAATGTCATTTTAGTGCAAAATATTGGCCAAAATCGATCTCGTGGGGGAGGAGTGCATGGCACCTTTGCCACCCCGGATCATCCCCTGTGCCGGCTTATCAATGAGTTAATTTGTTTGTTAATTTCAATGTTCTTTTACTTTGGCTGCTATACTTTAGGACAACCGGCTTTGGAATTGCTTGCCTTTTCAATTGCAGAGAAAACAGTAAATGGAAAGGTGTTGTGCATCTACCGTACTCTGTATTCATCTACGTCAACACTGCATTTTGTTTGTTGTCCGGGGTTTTATATTGCCCGTGTGTTTGACGTTCGACATGCCTTTGCTTCTAGAGGATTTCATCTCTGATTTCTACGGCTCAGTCTACCAGCATATGTCTTCAAAATAATTTTACACCTCAACCATTCCCGTTGTATTAATCCACTCCACCTCCTCTTACATTTCTTACAACGTCTGTTCCATTTGATTCGTGTTCAGAGAAGCCAATGATCCAGCTGTGATGAAATGTTTGACTACATCGGTATTTATGTAATCATCAGCGAATCCAACGGGCTGCATTTTACGCCAAACATCCTGAGTTATGTGAAAAACAGTCTTCACCCAACACTTTCGGAAATTCTTCAGTCAGTTGCTTTGATGTCGCTTCAAAATCAATTATGCAAGATCGGGGGAAATAACAGGGTCGGCTTGTGTAATGTTTTGGAAAAGCCTCCTCGTGTAAACAGTTGTTGATTTGCTGCGGAGGAGAGCTTACACAAAAACAAATACGTGCAATCCCTGACCAATCACCACATGAATGGCGAATACCTCGGAAAATAGGGAACGAGTTACTTTAAATGTCCCATTCGAAATCCAAATACCCTGTCTAGCTAATTAATCTCGCTTAGGACTGATGCAATTACTATCATGAGGTCGTCCCAGTCGTCAAATTCGTGTTCGGAGTCATCAAAATGAATAATAAATGTAACATATTGCTTTGCTATTTTAAAACTCCCCGGAAATTATTATTCCTGGTTTGTTCCGATGTTCGCGCTCATGGCCAATCTCTAAACGCTTTAGTTTCCGTTGAATTTTCGGTGTAATTGTCTTTGATTTATATTGGCCTTCTTAGCTTAATTCACTGAACACTTTTGTTCCATCCAATTGGCAATACAAACACCTACGACAAGTGTAAAAGTGAGTGGAACACTCTTGATGGCCGTGTTTCACTGGGTCTAAGCCCAGGTCGCAGGTCAATACGGAGTGCGATGAAACGGCACTGAGCATTCGCACCCGATAACTTCCGATCGTTGAGTGTCGCACGCCTCATTTGTCTCCACGCTTCAGTATAAATATATCCACTAAATTCACATCTTCCCATGGCGTAGCGATCATGTGATCATTGTACAGGTGTAATTCGCTGCGGGAAATGACGTGAATCACAGCCCATTTTCCGCTAGTTTCATGCGGGATGTATCCAACACCTTGTCAAAGTGTAAGATCAGGTGAATGGATATGGAATCTACGCCATCTTTCTTCCGGCCGCCACTGTTGTCCAGTGCACCATGTCGTTCCTCTGTTCTTTTCGCCGCCCAATGCACCAAGTTTTTCTTTTGTTATTTCGGTCGTCCAGTGCACCAGGTTATTCCTCCGTTCTTTCCGCCGCCCAGCACATCAAGAGAAGGCGGAAGTCCCACGACGTCTGCCAACTCCACCCAAGGGGTAGGTTTCTGCTTCTTCTAGCTCATTGATGTGGTTTGTTCCTTTTGGTCCCAATTTGTTCTTGTGGATGGTATTGACCATTGCGATTCGAACGTTGGTAATGTGTTTCATGTTGTATCGGCGAGACAGCAGTGGCGCATGACAACCATACTGGTTTGTAAGGCCAACTAACCACCGTTCGGACGGAGTTCGGTCAGTGCCTGACCGAAAGCATGGCCCAGCGGGCGACTCCCGGAGCGCGTGAGGTGATACACTTCACGAAGTCGATGTCACCCGAAGACGATCTCAAGAGATATTGGTGAAGTACTGAGTCATTCAAAATTAATACAACTTCAACTTGCCTACATCTGTTCGTGGCAGACGAGCAGCTCCTAAAAATGCTAACTTAGTGGCGCGGAGTTCGAAGCGAAACCGACCTATTCTGGGGCTCCGATGACGTCACGTTTTCCGACAACTACGCTGCAGCCCTGCGTCGACTCGACAGCACGGAGAGGAAGCTTCTAAAATGTCCAGAAATGGCTGCTGCGTACAAAGGGGCATTCGAGGACGTCTATCCTACCAATGGATACGCACGGAAGTTGGAATCGGCTGAATACATGGCACGGCGTCCCAAGCGCTGGTTGCTGCCATGTGACGGGAAAATTCGGAATTCGACGCAGCCGCAAATTACTCCGGAACGTCATTGAACGCTTAACATCCCACTGGTCATCACCTGCTACAAAGTATTCCTGGTATCCCGACAATATTTGGGCATGAACGCATCGGCATTGCCGGAGACATGGAGCGGGTGAATCATCAGGTAGCCGTTGTGGACACCGACCAGCTAGCGCTAAGATTTGTGTGGCGTGGCATGGAGACGAATCTGCCTCCCGACATGTATCAAATGGATCGTTTGATATTCACCTCGAGATCATGGCCAGCATCAGCTTCCTTTGCTCTTCGCAAGACAGCTGAGGACAAGCTCGCATACACCTGTGAAGGACTTATAGCGGCCGACGCCCTCTTCCACAATTTGTACATCGGTGACGTTTCGAAGGTAGAAGCAGACGTCAGCACTGCGGTGTCAAGTCTGCATCCGTGAGGAACCTCCTTTTTTAACTAATTTAATTCGAGTACTTGCTGGGGTGGCTTTATGAACCAGGGTCCTATTGCTCAGCAGAGCTTGTTGCGTGAACCCTGGCCCCACCGCCCGATCAATTAATTCCAGTTCAACGAAATAATTTTGACCGAAAGTTTAACGTGCTGTCAATGCACCGACATGGCCGCCCGGTAGCTCGTCCCCGGCCTTATCGGGCCAGCTGCCAACTGACCCTCCCAGCCGGGGCTAAATGCGAGCGCGCGAAGCGACTCGAACTCTGTGTTGCCAGGACAGGGGAGACCAGTGCAGGCCAGCGCTCTAACCAACTGAGCTACCGGGGCTCCTATCGCATGGTGGTTTCCGTCTCACCAAGTTCTCAAGCAATTCTCGAGATGTTCTCCTGATGGTACCTCGGTGTTAATGCGCGCCATCTGTGGCTTCCAGCGCGACTATCCACAGAAAAGGTACTAAGCGTAATCGGGGAACACCGAAACGGACCAAATTGGACTTTAACTTTGTCACTGCGCGTCATCAACGAAGCTCGGCATCAGAGGTGCACAAAACGTCAAGAATGTCACCTACAAGCATTGAAACCCATAAATCTGTCACATTTCGAAACCGTCGTACGTCGTTTCCCATACAAACGTTTGGGAACTACGCCGCAATCGAACCCTATCAACTGTCACGGCGTATCTGTGACAGCCTGCTGCGCCATGGTTCATCCTAATGGAGCTGGCTGCGTGCAGCCGATATTGTGCACTGGGATCTGTCCCAAAAGAGTTAGCGCTGCCAAATGTCCTGTTCCGAAATTACAGTGATAACTTACCGAAATGTAAGCGAATAGTTTGTGAAATAACCAAATATAAACTGTACATGAAATATTTTTGCATCAAAATGTCTTTCCTGAAGTGTCTTCCCAAATCTTCTTTATGTGGTGAATTCTTTTCCTTCTTCGAATAATGATTATCTGTCACAACAACGGCACAGGTTCAGCCAATATCTGTCACCTACGCTGGTAGGCGAGTTGGCAGGTTTGTGCACCTCTGCTCGGCATACTTCAGAGAGTAACCTCGAGTTACGATCCATTGGGTCTGGCGGCGCCGTTTCTTCTATTCGCTAGAGGGTTTGTACAGCGGCTGTAAGCACATAATTTACAATGGGACGACCCGCTCGCAGAGGAAAATATCGATGTTTGGAAAAGCTGGCTGCCGCAGCTTTCGCACCCGCAGAACCTACGGTTTCCGCGGAGCAATCAAGCGACTTCCGATCCTGAAGTGAAAAGGAATTTCACGTATGCTGCGATGCTTCAGAAAATGCTTTCGGCGCGGTGGCCTACCTGAGTATGATATCAGCAGACGGCAATGTGTTCTGCTTATTCGTCATGAGTAAAACCAGAAGGGCGCCGTTGAACCAGCTTCCCATTATTCGACTGGAAACTCAAGCGGCCGTACAGGCTGTTTGCCTCGCCGAGGTTATCGGGTTGACTAATTAAGATTACGCATTGATCACACATTCTTTTGGAGTGACAGCATGATGGTTCCACAGTGCATCGCGAACAACAACAGAAGGTTCCACAAGTTCGCTGCAAATCGCATCGCTTCGATCCTGGACAGCTCGGAGCTCGGTCAGTGACGCCACATGTCCAGCGAGTTGAACCCTGCAGACGACTGCGTACGAGGGCCGCATGGCTCCAGTAGATCGCACAGCGCCACTGGCTTTGTGGCTCATATTTCCTATAGGGGAGCACGGAGCACTGGCCAGTCGCCATCCACCCGCATCTCCCCGAGAACAATGATCCAAAATTGACGATCATTTGCTTGACGTACATCAGCCAGTGATCATCTCTCGTTCTGCCTGATCCACCCTGATTTTCGTCGAGGATCCGCTGCAAGAAAGCGGTGGCATGGATGCTGCGATTCCTAGATAACTTCATAGCCAAGTATGGATCAGCTGAAAGGCGGAACGGAGCTGGCGTCGAACGGGAGCGCTCATTGTGACTGAGTTGAAAATCGCTGAAGACAATAGCCCACTTGGTCAGTGGCCTCTGGCGCGAGTGGTGTACGTGTCCGAGGGTACTGGTGATCGGGTCAGATCTGTATAGCTGATGACAGATAATTGGCGTTTTCGGCGCACAACAACAAAGGAATGCCTTTTATAAGGTAGCGAATGACTGAAACGCTCCCGGAGTAAATGTTCTCCCTCGAGTCACACACTTGGGAGAGGATGCTGTCGCCGAAGAGGTATACCACAATCTGTTACGTGGTCACCGCATCATTCATTTTCTGGCCGAGAGGTTTCGCTGAAGTGTGCGAAGCAACAGGAATGAATGGCACTCGACCAGGTTCAATGAATGTGTTATCACGCACAACCACTCCTCGTGTCGTTTGAATTAATATATCAGTGATCTCCCTTTCATATCTTCATGTTGTATTACGGGCATCGATATCATATTCACTATTCGAATCGCTTCGCTCACACTTTGCATACCCTATAGATCTTACCCCGGGAGTATCAAGATGCATTTTTGTGATAAGGCATTTGAATGTGAATAGACTGCACTATTCGGTTCCGTTACAAAATAGAAACATCTGAACGTGGAAGACGCCCTTGAATATGTCAACATTTATCAGGTTATGTAGCATTTTGCTGGAATTTCTCAGCTTTATAAAGCGGAATTATTGCTGTCTAAAATATTGCGCTTATTTGCACTGGAATACTCGCCTCTTACAGCAAAGGTCATTTCCGGTACGTTTAGGCGCAATTTTAAACAAAGTCTTGCGTAATAAAGTCAATTCTCAACGCCCGATGTAAACACATGATAATTATCCCTGGCCAGTGACCTATGGGGTGAACAGGATCCAGTACACTTTGTAAGCATGATGAGGAAGATGGCGAGTTTGTAAATGTGTTGCTTACATACTTTTACTGGCCTCGGGTCGGTGGATGTCCTTTGACCTTAAGTTTTGCAATCATTTAGACACACATACGAGCAAAAACTACTCTTGGTATCATTGTGGCTGTTGTGGAAGGTTCAGTAACATGTGAAGTTCAAGAACAGTCCCCAGTCGCTACATGTTATGTGTTATGTCTGAGGTATTCTGATCAGCTCTAGTGTTCCCAATGGGCACACTATGGGTCCATGGGCACTGCCCGTGGACAGCAGCGTTATGAACAGGAAAAACGGGCGGGGCTGTGCTTTGTTTGCTTCTAGCAGCGATGTCGTGTGGCGTGCTATACGAGAACGTGCAATGAGTGTCAACGGAGACCGTATGCATTGCTGTGTGACAAAAGGAGCACTTACACTGGTGAGGGTGTAAGGTCAGGGAACGTAAATGTCTCCAGTGCACCGAGTGCGACAGTGCCTGAGCCAGTGACCGCCAGAGGGCCAGTCTGCTGTCGTGTGAGACTGGCAGCCAGTGACCGCCAGAGGGCCAGTCTGCTGTCGTGTGAGACTGGCAGCCAGTGACCACCAGAGGGCCAGTCTGCTGTCGTGTGAGACTGGCAGCCAGTGACCGCCAGAAGGCCAGTCTGCTGTCGTGTGAGACTGGCAGCCAGTGACCGCCAGAGGGCCAGTCTGCTGTCGTGTGAGACTGGCAGCCAGTGACCACCAGAGGGCCAGTCTGCTGTCGTGTGAGACTGGCAGCCAGTGACCGCCAGAGGGCCAGTCTGCTGTCGTGTGAGACTGGCAGCCAGTGACCGCCAGAGGGCCAGTCTGCTGTCGTGTGAGACTGGCAGCCAGTGACCGCCAGAGGGCCAGTCTGCTGTCGTGTGAGACTGGCAGCCAGTGACCACCAGAAGGCCAGTCTGCTGTCGTGTGAGACTGGCAGCCAGTGACCACCAGAGGGCCAGTCTGCTGTCGTGTGAGACTGGCAGCCAGTGACCACCAGAAGGCCAGTCTGCTGTCGTGTGAGACTGGCAGCCAGTGACCACCAGAGGGCCAGTCTGCTGTCGTGTGAGACTGGCAGCCAGTGACCGCCAGAAGGCCAGTCTGCTGTCGTGTGAGACTGGCAGCGGTTCTAAGTGTGTCGTGCTGCCCACTGCTGATATATATGTCATGTGTGACGGTGGCCACAGGGTGATAACCAAACGGCTCTTTCATACTGGGTCAGACCGGAACCAAGCTGCTACTTGATACCGGGTCAGACTGGACATGTGTGTCATGATGTTATTAGTAAAACATGTAAGGCTGGGGACGCAACATTCTTGTCTACGCGACATTTGGCGCAAAAGGGTCCGCCCATGAGGAAAGAAACGTTTTCCATTTGGAGGTATGTTGGTCCTTTCTGTCCTGTCCGACAATAGGGACACTCCGAGCAGCAGATGTGCCCTGGTCTGTGTGCCTCTCAACCGCCCGCTGATGCCAGCCCAGCTCGTCCAGCAGTCCGCCCGCCTGCAGCTGGCCAATCCCCCGAGCAGTGACCTTACGCTGGAAGTCGACATCTTGATTGGGTTGCACGCCTACTGGAGTCTGGCGAGGCAGGGCGTACAGGCGGCACAGGAGAGAGCGTTTGGATGGATGCCCTGGGTCGGTGACCAGCGCCGAAGATGGGACATATGCCGGCTGTCGGCTTCTGTGTCTGGGTGACATGCACCCGGTTGCTCTCCGCATATTTTGGTCTTTGGAAGAAAGGCGTAGTGAGAAGCATGAAGAAGAAAGAAGAAAGGAGTAATGAGGCGATGGATAAGTTTTCATCCATAGTGCAGACGAAACATGACGGATACGAGGTAGCTGTCCTATGGAAACAGCACGGCGTAGGCCAGTTGATGGGCAACCGGCAGGCTGCAAAAAAAAACCCGAGCCCGGAAAAGGGCACTTTGCTTGCATTAAAGGAACACATCTTGCACAACATTGTACAGAAATGCACTTGCATTTTTGGTCCGGGAAAGTCAGAAGGCACGTATTCGCCCTCCTTGGATTTACGCCATTTGATTTCGAAGCTCCGGAAATTCTTCTCTTTTTTTAAACATAAGCGGACAGAGGGAACATATCACATGTGGCAGGCTTCAGAAGGGCACTGTGGCCTGGATTGAGAGCACCTTAACCTGCTAAGGTCGCGTCGCAATTCATCTGAAGGTACTTCGACTTATGAGAAAATCACTAACTATCCGGGGGGGGGAGGGCAAGGAGCATTTTTAAAGGTAACTGGGGAATTCCACTTTGAAATACACTCTGAGCTATGACGGGTAAGCCTGACATTGTAACGAAGTCAGCTTCTAGCAGTACCTTTAGTGTCAAATTAGGTAACCAAGTCATAGCTGTATGAGTTCGAACTCGCCAGCGCTATCCCGCCACATCGCAGTAACTGGTACGGCGCGCTGAGCTGCTGAGCCAGCGTCTACGTGCCGATGGCTGGCCGACTGCCCCTGGGGACTTCCTCCGGGCGTTGGGGGTCATCTGGCACGGCCGTCGGTCAGTGATGTGTCGAGGCCCCAGCGCCCTGGAGTCGCCGAGGTGTGGTCGATGAGGATCGACCGTCACGCTGCTCTGAGCAGTCACTCAATGTACGTGGCCAGCCGGGCAAGCGCTGGGCTGCCGCCCTTCGCCATTAGAAAGTCCAATTGATAGGGGCCGGTTAGCAGCAATTATTTCGAACCAAGTATCCGCGGTCCGGGCGAGGTTTCTCTGGACGATCACCCAAGCCACAAGACGAGGTTTCTCTGGACGATCACCCAAACCACAAGACGAGGTTTCTCCGGACGATCACCCAAACCACAAGACGAGGTTTCTCCGGACGAACATCCAAGCCACAAGACGAGGTTTCTCTGGACGATCACCCAAACCACAAGACGAGGTTTCTCCGGACGATCACCCAAGCCACAAGGCGAGGTTTCTCTGGACGATCACCCAAGCCACAAGACGAGGTTTCTCTGGACGATCACCCAAACCACAAGACGAGGTTTCTCCGGACGATCACTCAAACCACAAGACGAGGTTTCTCTGGACGATCACCCAAGCCACAAGACGAGGTTTCTCTGGACGATCACCCAAACCACAAGACGAGGTTGCTCTGGACGATCACCCAAACCACAAGACGAGGTTCCTCTGGACGATCACCCAAACCACAAGACGAGGTTTCTCTGGACGATCACCCAAGCCACAAGACGAGGTTTCTCTGGACGATCACCCAAACCACAAGACGAGGTTTATCCGGACGATCACCCAAGCCACAAGGCGAGGTTTCTCTGGACGATCACCCAAACCACAAGACGAGGTTTCTCTGGACGATCACCCAAGCCACAAGACGTCCTGGGGCTCCCGGCTAGAGCACACTTTATTACATTCACATCCACAGTCATTCACACATTCATTGACATACATTCACATTCGCACATAATATTCACAAGCTCTGTCCTAGGTGTCCAATGGGCAGCTTTCGCTGCCAGACGGGCACCTTGAGCCATCAAAGGGGCATTCGAAAGCACCGGAAGGGCAGTATGACTTTCAGATGGGCATTTTGACCTGCAAAGGGTACAACTAAAGTTGTGTGAGAGGGAGGGATCGGTACTTGCTTTTTGGTCTTCGTCAGGGGCACATTGATTTGCCAATAGGGCATCATGGCCTGAGAAAGAATAGTTTGATCTTTCTTCGGTATCCCCACCCCAGTGAAGCAAAATCTGGCCTGGGTAGCACCTGGACCCTCCGTTTTGCCATACAAAATGTCGTGGTTCTACGAAAGTGTGTTTGATGCATTTCCTTCTGGCCCCAATGGCGTGTCCCTCAACGACTGGCTGGAGGTGGATGTCATATTCGATACTAACCTTGCAGAGGTCCAGCTGAGATTTCGACGTTGTCAATATGCAGAAAGCCTTTTTACGGGCGGGACTGCAGACAGAACCAGGATGTCCACACGTTTCTATGGGACGATAACGGCCAGAGCATGGCCTATTTTAACGTGCTTAATGCAGGGGAAGTTCCCCCGCCCCCAATCGGCGGTTTGCCCCCGCAGTCAGGGATCCTTGCCCACCCTCTGAAACTACGCATCGCGAACTGTCACTCGCACATCTTGTAATACATACATGAAGGAAGTAAAAAATACCGTCATTGAAAATATGAAAACAAACTTCGGCATGGATGCAAAAAGACGCATCCATGCCCTTAACCGAATATATCTAGCCCTTATTTTCGCAAAAGGTAGCGCCAAAGTTGAAAAGCTAATGCCGCAAATGTACTGAGGATGCGATGGCGGTTCTGCAAACATGAGCATATCTATCAGCCTGCTCACGATCTCTCGCTACTCAACTCTAGTATTGTGTTCCGCCTGGCCGGTTGTGATTCTTGGGTCAGTTACGTCGATGTTTGGTTTGATGAGAGCGGAAACAGGTGGTTCAGCAGTGAAGAGAGGCATCCAGCGTAAAATAGCATGCTTTTGCAAGGAAAGCGGCGTGTCAAAGCCAGCTGGTTGCTCCTATATATGCATAGGTGGAAGAACACCGTCTAAGTTGATGTTTCAAATTATTGCGTCGATGTTGCATTTTAAGTTCAACAATGTAAGGTTAGAGAAAATTGGTGATGTGCACGCCAAAGCTGACTAAATCTACAACACCTGCAGAAACGGATCCAGGGGGGGGGCAACTAGGGGCATGTATCCTCGATAGAAGTGCGACATCCTGTGGTGTGCCCCCCTGCTCAGCGAATTTTTCAGCAGATGACACCCTTTAAAGGAGGAAAGGCACCTCGGTCCGGTGAAATGGCACTCCTCTAGAACTCCCCTCCAGAAGTGCCCCCGCACCAGAGGCGCAACCAACGGGGGAGAGGGCGCCCAGCGCAGCAAAGGGGGGGAAGTGGGTGTCCCTTCTTTAACAAACAAATTTGTACTGTTGTTGACACTATTGTTTGGCAAATAAGAGTCTTTTAGATTTACACCATACCAAATCAGAAGTTCGTGGTTCGCTTTGCACGCCGAATGTTCGATAAGATGACATATTTGGGGTCGGGCATCACCTTAAGAACACCATGGCTGCACTCCTGCCTCACACCGATTAAATATCCTGGATCCGCTCCGGAACATCTGCAATATTAAATTCTCGACACATGCCTCGACCGGATTAGTAGGATATTTTACCAGGCCTTTTATATCTCTTGACATTGATAAAAGCAGTTGAACTAATAGGCACAGCACATTTATGCCGTCTGGGTTTTACTAGCAGACACCTGGGCACTGAGTCTGTGCTTGGTTTTCCCAGCCCACAGCAGTATGTCTCTTTCTGATCTTTCAGTGTCCAGCATTGTGATTTATGTAAATAAACGTTATGTGAAAGAAAGGCGGCCTGTATTCTCGAGGCCAAAGCGATCCACTCGTCCGTTCTGAGACTGCAGGCGGGAGCTCGACGGTTGGAGGTGGCGCTGCGGTTTAGACAGACCGCAGCGTCCTCGATGACGGACTGGAAGCCCGCCTGCTCACTCGGAGAGATGGCCGCTTCTGAGCACCCAACACCCCGTTTGTGTGCATTGCGTCTGACGGATATGAGCCGATTCACCCTAAATGTCCTTCAGACAAACGTGCCGTTTAGCATAAAATACTCCTTTGTTTGAGCCCGCGACGTAGCTTATTTTCCCGGAAAACAGTTTTCCCGTTAACGTAACCCCAACGGACCGACTGCCACTTGGCTATGATCACACAAGGTAGCATACCCTGTGTGCTACTATTGCACGGTGTCGGCACACTTCATATATAGGCGCCATTAGCGGCGCTGGACGGGCGAGGGAATGCACTTTATTGTGCCCAAATATTCGTGTAAGTGCAGGAATTTAGGAACATGAGCAAAATGAAGTGTGACAATCCGGTGCAGTGCATTCACAATCGGTATGCAAGTTGCAAATCTGGTAAACACGCTCGGTTTATAAATATGGCCGGAAGTTTTTGCGCATTGAATATAAAATAAATTTAACAAGCTGAAAAAGTTACCAATATCGATATGCCTTACATTTATCACATAAAATGTTAATAAAGTTAATACATAAAAAGCGAGCATAGTTAAATTAAATATAAAAACATGCGCTTACAATAGCATTGCAAATGTTTAAACATGGATTATAATCTTAACGAAACCATGTTCATCTGTCGAGTAGGGCGTATATATATATATATATATATATATGTGTGTGTGTGTGTGTGTGTGTGTGTGTGTGTATGTGTGTGTGTCACTCTGGATCCCGGACATTTTTGGTCCCTAAGCCCTCCCTTTTAGCTTGGGCCGCATACAACCGCCCCTCTCGACAGACTCCATTATATTTCTTGTTCTTGGTGGATACAGGCCATAGTACATATCAGGCCATAGTGCCATTCAGGCACATAACCTCTAGAGTCCAGATGAACGTAGATAACAAGCTCAAGAGCTCAAAAGTGGTGATTTGTGAGGCAATATGTTGATGTTGACAAAATTAATTACACACCACCCTGATACAGAAATAACACTGACGCGTCACAAATTGCGTGATGCGTGCCAAGTTGGGGATAGACCGCCACAAGACTGACATTGCCGAGAGGTTACCCGGCCTCGGGTTTGAAAGCTTCACCTTCGAGCCGGGTCGTGTCGCTTAGATGAACATTTGTCGGATAGGCACGGGAGTATGCTGCCTCATACTTCGTCCTCGCTCGTAATTAGCCTTTTGTTATGCCAGTTTGGATGCGTCTCACATGATCGCAACGTGCATTGTGGGACCAATAGGCATTGTGGGACCAATAGGCATTGCTGGCGCCCATGAAATGCTTGCTGAAACGAGCGTCCCATCGAAGCAATTGTACTGTCGTGCGATCAAGCATGTAACTTGAATCGTATGAATTTGTGCTAATTTCGTCATTTCTCTACCGTCGCGTGGATAATTTTACTGACAAGTCTGGATCGAAATCATGGAGAAATCATGATGTTTTTGCAGCTCTTTGGCAGGCACTTTGTGCCAACATTGCGAACTGTGGACAATGAATCGTACTTATTGCCTCCAAATCACCATGATTGGTGTGGTAGGATAATGTTCTACTCAGCTAGCCTGTCGGCATAGGGCATTGCGTTTCCCGGTGTCATCTTACGTCACTGACCTAAGTTGATCTCAGATGACCTTTCTTGGGATTAGGAGTTACTGTGAAGTTCATATGGAACTAATGCTGAATCTAGCCTTTAAATGTACCCCCGGCTGCTAGAAAACAGTGGTTCGGGCCATATTCAGGAAAATCCTAAAATTAGGTTAACATTTCGACCTCATCAGACCCCTTATCTATGGGTCCAGATGTAACAACTCGCACACGTTTAGTATCCAAAGGTATTGAGAGCCATCGTGGTGAACATTTCAAGCGCATGTCTACGTCTGTGTTCACACAGATAACGGTTGAAAGTTTGTTTTCTTCAATTTGTGCTGGGAACAAACATGGGCTAAAGGTGACCTGGAAGTTCACCAACTAACCCAATTAACCCAAAGTATCCAAATCGTGTATCAATCGCGACGTTCGTGACATGAACAAAGCATCAATTTTAGCCGGTACCAGCCAAAAGGGTGGGGAGGAGAAGGAAGATGAAGAACTGCTCACATTAACAAGTCGAGCAAGCTCCGAACCTACGAAATACCCCACCGTGAACTTTTCTTAAAATAGGCACGAGGCCAGAGATGAGCAACGAAGTTCCTCCAGGTGGTGGCCACCTTTTTGGTGTATCTAACACTCTGTTCCTGCTAAATGGTGCCATTCGTCACCACCTGTCACAGTACTGTGTCGTGTCGTGCTGTGACCGAGGTGAGGTGTAATTTCTACGCCGACGACTGGCTGCCTGGTGCTGGTCCTGAGGACGAGGCGGGTGACATGCTGACCGAAGCGCAGTCTGCCATGTCCGACGCCATGTCCGACGCCATGTCCGACGCCATGTCCGACGCCATGCCCGACGCCATGTCCTCCGCCATGTCCGCCGCCATGTCCGCCGCCATGTCCGACGACATGTCCGACGCCATGTCTGACGCCATGTCCGACGCCATGTCCACCGCCATGTCCTCCGCAATGTCCGCCGCCATGTCCGCCGCCATGTCCGACGCCATGTCTGACGCCATGTCCGACGCCATGCCCGACGCCATGTCCGACGCCATGTCCGACGCAAGCATGACGTCGACAAAGTGCAAATCAAACAGTTCGTTGGTCCTCGATAGCAGTCATAAGATGAACAGTGATTACATCTGAGTCGGCGACAGCACTTGGTATGAGTGGCGTCCTGATATGCTTGATGTGTTTCATTTAACGGAGTAGTGCTCCTATCCGACGTAGTATCGACCAAGCGGGTGGTGCTGAGCCGCATTGCTCGATTGTTTGATCAATTGAGCTTCCTAGCGCTCTTTGTCATGAGTGCTAAGTGCTTGTTCCAGCAACCGTGGCAGCTGAGTATCGGCTGGGGTGAGACGTTGCATGTGAAAGCCGGTCAGGTGTTCATGGATTGGATGAGGGGCCTCGGATCACCAAAGCAATTTCAGCTATCGCGCCGCCTGTCAGACAGTGGCTGGAGTAATGTGGCCGATCGAGAGCCGTGCGCACTTTCGGACGCCTCTCGGAAGGTATTCGGCGCCGCAGTGCATCTGCGCACTTCATGGTCAGATGTACCATTTGATGTGTCTTTGGCGATGGGCGACGGCCGCGTGCCACCTCTGAATCCAGTCAGCTTGCCCTGGCTCGAGCTGCAGGGCTGCCTGATGGTCACGTGGCTTCTGTCGTGTGTGCTTTGTGCTCCGTGGCTGCCCCTGGCATGCCGCGCACGTGCTGGACAGACTCCTCGGCTGCCCTTGGATGGATCTGCGCCAGCCCTCTGCGCTGGGAACAATGTGTGGCAAATAGGGTTTCAAAGATAAGGGCATAGGACACACTACACTAGTCACATTTCCCTGAGGAGGACAACCCAGTTGATTTGACCACTGGCGGCATTTCAGCTGATCAGATAAGATCTGACTGATGGCTGAGAAGGCTGCACCGACTCCCAGAGGCAGCCGGCCGACCAGCTGTCGGTGACGGGGTGGCACGTGCCGGCTCACCGGCTCACCGACAAGTGATCAGTCACCGGCAAACCACAGCACAGCCGGCCACAAATGGCTTCATCCGCCGGACCACACGCGACATCAGAGGTGCTGTGGCTCCCTCCGCCGGACCACGCGCCACGTCAGAGGTGCTGTGGCCGGCCGATCACATCACGGCTGACCACAAATGGCTCCACTCCGCCGGACCAAGCGCCACGTCGCACCACTCTGACGTGGAACGAAATGAGGACACCGTGGGTGTAAGCTCGGCAGGTTCTAAGAATCTAAGCCGTTTCGCTAGCCCGATTCGCGTCCATTTGAAGGTGAGCGGTGGAGCTCATTTGCCAAGTCGGTGCGAGTGATAGGCTGGAGGCGTCAGTTTGTCCATGATACGCCATGATAATCTAGAAAGACGATGCAGTTCTTGATCTGACATGAGCCGATATATGTGCAGCTCGAACGACCTTGCTGCGGTTACCCAGGCGCATACGTATCAGGGCGATAGATGTGCACAACAACAGGGCAGTGGCGTACTCAAATGCTCGTCACTTAATAAATTGACGCCCTTTATGACAGACGATAAATTTTTGAAAATCAAGGGCAGATTGCGATTCTCAGAAAAGAGACGCACCCGATTCTGTCGCTGACAAGTTATGTTGCCGGGCCACCGATCAGGAAGTAGTTCTTGCTAATAGCTCGTGCGTTTTGTTTCATCTGGTATAGCGGCTATTCGAGCGTCGTATTGGATAGTCGGACTCCGCTGGTCGCCAAGGGCGTGAAGAGACAATATCTGACAATGGCAATGTCAGCAGCATGACGCTCCTTGATATAGCAGTACCATGTCCTTACTGCCGAGGCACCGCCGTTCTCCGTCACCGAAATATATTTTGCAGGTTCGCGCTCTATTTTGTGTTGGATCATCCACCGACAAGGTTGTATGTGTGTTCACCTGCGCAGAAGCGAGAGATTCGCTCTCAACTTTGGAGTTTATGATGACGCTGAGGAGAGCTGCGCCCAGACGTGATCTGTCATCAGCCAATGCAGCTGTGTGCAGTGCTTAGTCACCCCGATAATACAACCACTCTCAGGGTGCTGAGAGGTAATTGCAGAGGTGTTTTCGTCATCTGGCGCCCACATGACGATGTATCGAGGGGCGATAAATCGCGCCCCAACCACCGTTGTGAGCGGCTGGTGGGAGAGACTGGTGCTCTGAGTAATGACTGGACTCATGATGTCGCTTGGAACGAGACGCCTTACTCGAGCTAACCCGATGGTGGAAGAGACTGGTGCTCTCAGTAATGACTGCACTCATGATGTCGTTTGGAACGAGACGCCTTACTCGAGCTAACCCGATGGTGGGAGAGACTGGTACTCTCAGTAATGACTGGACTCATGATGTCGCTTGGAACGAGACGCCTTACTCGAGCTACCCCGATGCAGTGCTCCAGGAGTTCGCAGCGTGCATCACCTCCCGTCCATTGGTCTTCGTGGGTGACCGAGTGGATTGTGAGATTTCTCTAACATGGGTGACCGAATGGATTCTTCGCGAGTGACAGAAAGGATTGTGAGAATTATCTTCCGTGGGTGACCGAATTGATTCTTCTTGCGTGACCGAATGGATGGTGATAATTCTTTGACGTGAGTGACCGAACAAATTCTTCGTGGATGACCGTGTATTGTGATAATTCTCTCACGCCGAATCCGTTTTTGGTCGGTAAGGAAGCAAGATTTCAGACACCGATTTCGGAGAACTCAGTGAAAGTCTCCTCTGAGGCTGACCTAAAGATCACGACTGCGTCAGAGGCGACTGGATACATTTTGGAAGGTTTGGTGTTTCGAGTAACTTTGTAGCCTTCGCCCTGCGGTGCACAAGTTTTATTCACAGGGGTCTGCACGAATGTTCTGTTGTGTTGATCACGGACGATAATGCTCCACAGATGCAGTGACAGATCGAAGTGATGGACAACGTCCACCTTGACGGGGGCGGGCGAGCCAGGTCAGCTGAGGTACGAACTGCTAGAGGGCCGAGGACACGTGCTATTTAGTGAACACAGACCTTGAGCTGGAGAACGACCCATATCGCTCCATATCTGCACCATGGCGCAATCTGAGAATATGACCAGTCACTATGCTTGACTGTTGGCCTCGTTGCATATAAGGCAGCCTATTCTTGTTTGTGCTCCCTTTGCATTCCTGGCTATGGACTACGTATGCGTTACGGAGGAGATGATTGTAGGTGTTGATGAGTGATGAGGGACGTATAAAATTGTCCCTAGTGTTGAAGCTCACCAGCTTCAAAGAGAGAGGAAGTTTTAAAGGTGTGGTAATTTTACACCTATTGTAGCCTGGTTTCTACGACCAGGCACGGCTTACGTGACGACAGCGCATACAAGAGCCAGGTGTGCTAGGCCATTAATCATTTGGATACCGAAAGGGACAAGAAATAGGAGCACTTGTGGCTCTGTATCCGGTGCGGCTGGCAGTTTGTGTGAGCGTGAGTGGAGTGTGGTGAGTGTGGATGGTGTGTGTGTTGTACCGTTTATGTGTGAGTGGTGAGTGGTGAGTGTGAGTGGTGTGTGTGTGTGTGTTGTGCCGTTTGTGTGTGTGTGAGTGCAGTAGCTGCGGCGTTGAACAGGCCGATGTGTCCGATAACATTTGCAATATAGTTGGATTGCAATATCGTCGTCTTTTCATCCATTGAACTGGATTGAAGCGATTAAACATTGGAGGACAATTCAGTGTACGTATTTGTAAGCCCCCAATAATAGCATTACCCCCGAGCTGCACATGCATTGGGCATATACTGAATATATAGTGTGTGTACAACACATACGCATGTCTCTATAGATCCTTTGGCATGCAGATGGTTCCCCGGAAAAAATGTGCCTGATAATGGTACATCGAACCTGCCCTCGGATGACGCTAGTGCGAGTGATTTGTGTGTGTGCGTGTGAGTGCGAGATTTCACTCGCGCGAAAGTGCTAATGCAACGGGTTCCTTGCTGGCAAGGAGTAAATCGTGGGATGACACGCTGGCGAAGGGTAATCGCAATTGATTTACTCTCTGGCAAAGGGATCATCAATACGACATGTCCACTGGCAGATAGTAAATCGTGAGGTATGAGGGCAGGCGAAGAATAATCGCAAATGGCTTTTGTCAAAGATATCATCAATAGATCGTATCCGCTGGGAAAAATTACTTCGCAAGGGTTATCCATTGTGTGAGGTGAAACTGGCGTGGTGTACTCGTGTGAAGAGCGACAGGAGAGTGGTTGCCATCCTGACTGTCAAATTGTGGTAGTGGAAGCGGCTACAGGCCACTTCCCGACAGAGGACGACTACAGGTCACGTCCCCGACAGACGACTATAGGCCACGTCCCCGACAGACGACTATAGGCCACGTCCCCGACAGACGACTATAGGTCACGTCCCCGACAGACGACAATAGGTCACGTCCCCGACAGACGACTATAGGTCACGTCCCCGACAGACGACTATAGGCCACGTCCCCGACAGACGACTATAGGTCACGTCCCCGACAGACGACTATAGGCCACGTCCCCGACAGACGACTATAGGTCACGTCCCCGACAGACGACTATAGGTCACGTCCCCGACAGACGACTATAGGCCACGTCCCCGACAGACGACTATAGGTCACGTCCCCGACAGACGACTATAGGCCACGTCCCCGACAGAGGACGACTACAGGTCACGTCCCCGACAGACGACTATAGGCCACGTCCCCGACAGACGACTATAGGCCACGTCCCCGACAGACGACTATAGTCCACATCCCCGACAGACGATCATAGGTCACGTCCCCGACAGACGACCATAGGCCACGTCCCCGACAGACGACTATAGTCCACATCCCCGACAGACGACCATAGGTCACGTCCCCGACAGACGACCATAGGCCACGTCCCCGACAGACGACTATAGTCCACATCCCCGACAGACGATCATAGGTCACGTCCCCGACAGACGACCATAGGCCACGTCCCCGACAGACGACTATAGTCCACATCCCCGACAGACGATCATAGGTCACGTCCCCGACAGACGACTATAGTCCACATCCCCGACAGACGATCATAGGTCACGTCCCCGACAGACGATCATAGGTCACGTCCCCGACAGACGACTATAGGCCACGTCCCCGACAGACGACTATAGGCCACGTCCCCGACAGACGACTATAGGTAACGTCCCCGACAGACGATCATAGGTAACGTCCCCGACAGACGACTACAGGTCACGTCCCCGACAGACGACTATAGTCCACATCCCCGACAGACGATCATAGGTAACGTCCCCGACAGACGACTATAGTCCACATCCCCGACAGACGACTATAGTCCACATCCCCGACAGACGATCATAGGTCACGTCCCCGACAGACGATCATAGGTCACGTCCCCGACAGACGACTATAGGTCACGTCCCCGACAGACGACTATAGGTCACGTCCCCAACAGACGATCATAGGTAACGTCCCCGACAGACGACTATAGTCCACATCCCCGACAGACGACTATAGTCCACATCCCCGACAGACGACAATAGGCCACGTGCCCGACAGACGATCATAGGTAACGTCCCCGACAGACGACTATAGGTCACGTCCCCGACAGACGACAATAGGCCACGTCCCCGACAGACGACTATAGGTAACGTCCCCGACAGACGACTATAGGTCACGTCCCCGACAGACGACAATAGGCCACGTGCCCGACAGACGATCATAGGTAACGTCCCCGACAGACGACTATAGGTCACGTCCCCGACAGACGACAATAGGCCACGTCCCCGACAGACGACTATAGGTAACGTCCCCGACAGACGATCATAGGTAACGTCCCCGACAGACGACTATAGGTCACGTCCCCGACAGACGACTATAGGCCACGTCCCCGACAGACGACTATAGGTAACGTCCCCGACAGACGATCATAGGTAACGTCCCCGACAGACGACTACAGGTCACGTCCCCGACAGACGACTATAGTCCACATCCCCGACAGACGATCATAGGTAACGTCCCCGACAGACGACTATAGTCCACATCCCCGACAGACGACAATGGGCCACGTCCCCAACAGACGATCATAGGTAACGTCCCCGACAGACGACTATAGTCCACATCCCCGACAGACGACAATGGGCCACGTCCCCAACAGACGATCATAGGTAACGTCCCCGACAGACGACTATAGTCCACATCCCCGACAGACGACTATAGTCCACATCCCCGACAGACGACAATAGGCCACGTCCCCAACAGACGATCATAGGTCACGTCCCCGACAGACGACTATAGGTCACGTCCCCGACAGACGACTATAGTCCACATCCTCGACAGACGACAATAGGCCACGTCCCCAGCAGACGATCATAGGTAACGTCCCCGACAGACGACTATAGGCCACTTCGTCACAGAAAACGAATATTGGCCACGTCCCCGACAGACGACCATAGGCCACGTGCCCGACAGACGACCATAGGCCACGTCCCCGACAGACGATCATAGGCCACGTCCCCGACAGACTACCGTAGGCCATGTCCCCCACAGACGACTATAGGCCACTTTCCGACAGAAGACGACTATAGGTCACGTCCCCGACAGACGACTATAAGCTGCATCCCCGACAGATGACTACAGGCCACGTCCCCGACAAATGACTATAGGCCACGTCCCCGACAGACGTCCGCCACATCTTCGACAGACGTCTATAGGCCACGTCCCCGACAGACGCGGGCTTACTCAATAGCAACGAGCAAAAACCTTCGGTGATCATGGTAGAATTGCTTGCATCGTGTCAGAAACGAGACCATGTGCTCTTCTGCGCATTCTGGGCCCACTATTAAAACATTGCGTACTGTCACAGGAGGCATCACACCTCCCGAAATTTGGTTAAGGTGACTAAGAGCCAGCTTGGCCCCTCCCAGACTGGTTGAAGGATCGTGGTTGCGACGCTAAGTGCGGCTCCGTTTGTTTAAATTTTCCTCGTTTCTCACTATCCCATCTGTCCTAGTACTGCTTGAGGCGAAGGCATGAGACAGTCGGGTAATACGGATGCATGTCGGCAAGGATGCATGAATGCAAGGATGCGCGCGCTACGGAAGCGCGCGTCGGCAGGATGCATGTGCCGCAAGCCTTGTCTCGTCTGCCATCTCGCCAGCGCCGACCCCGATACGTGCCGAAGGCCAACGAGAAGTTTTCGAAAAGTTTACCAAAGTGGAACAAGCAAAGGGCCACTAGTTCAACAAACAAGGAGTCAACTGTTTTCTCGGCCGATGAAGCGATGTAAACGGTAAAAACACAAAATGAAGACCAAACATGACCAGAATTGAATTCAAAGCAAGCTTTATCATCCAATACAGGAGTCATTTTTCTCACTTCCTTTCATGTCGACTTGGATCATGGTTTAGTGGTGATCATGCTGGATGCAAATCTAACGCAAGAAAATTGCTGGTGCTTAGTCTATGATTCGACTTCTGTTTTTGGTAAGCAATCATCAACGGGTAATCCAAGCACAGGGGACGTCATGCCATTAAGAATACAAAAAGGGTACTATATATACGTAATGAATAATACTTTGGGAATTCGTAATTGGCCATGCAAAAGCGCGATAGTGCACGGTCCACGCAGATGCGATGTTAAACGGATACAACGGGAGAGTACACACACACACACACACACACACACACACACACACACACACACACACACACACACACGCACACATACTCAAGCAAGCAAGGGAGTACAGATACAAAGCTGTGAAGAAGCTACGCACATACATTTTCGGATGTACGTGGCGGTTTACAGTCCTGTGAATCGTAAGATTCGCTTGGCGTACTGTAAGGACTCCTGTGGAAGGCACGCAACTCTACTGTGCAATCCAATTGGTAATAGTATTTACACGAGCATGTGTTAGTGTAAATAGGGTGAACTTTGATTCGCTGCTTGGATGGAAATACAAAGCAAGAAGGTCCCAATAGTCACGATGAGTTAGCACTACTAGTTTTATATGTCACGGACAAATCTGATGGCCTGCTGCATCTCTCGTTATTTCTGTTCTGTAAATTCTGAAATGCGAAATGCGAAATACCATTGTAAATGTGAAACTGGGTCAGAATATAAGAGCAAATTTGACTTCAATAGTTGCCAGCAGTGCGAATTGAGCCAATTGGAGAACTCAATGTCGCACTCTCCGCCGGGTCCAGGTGTACACAAGTGTCGCGTCCAGGTGTACACACATGCCGTGCCCAGTTGTACACAAGCGTCGCGTCCAGGTGTACACAAGCGTCGCGTCCAGATGTACACAAGTGTCGCGTCCAGGTGTACACACATACCGTGTCCAGGTGAACACAAGTGTCGCGTCCAGGTGTACACAAGTGTCGCGTCCAGGTGTACGCAAGTGTCGCGTCCAGGTGTACACACATGCCGTGTCCAGGTGAACACAAGTGTCGCGTCCAGGTGTACACAAGTGTCACGTTCAGGTGAACACAAGTGTCGCGTCCAGGTGTACACACATGCTGTGTCCAGGTGAACACAAGTGTCATGTTCAGGTGAACACAAGTGTCGCGTTCAGGTGTACACAAGTGTCGCATTCAGGTGTACACAACCGTCGCGTCCAGGTGTACACAAGTGTCGCGTCCAGGTGTACACAGATGTCGCGTCCAGGTGTACACAAGTGTCGCGTCCAGGTGTACACAAGTGCTGTGTCCAGGTGTACACAATTGTTGTGTCCAGGTGTACACAAGTATCGCGTCCAGGTCTATACAAGTGTCGCGTCTAGGTGTACACAAGTGTCGCGTCCAGGTGTGCACAAGCGTCGCGTCCAGGTGTACACAAGTGTCGCGTCCAGATGTACACAAGTGTCGCGTCCAGGTGTGCACAAGTGCTGTGTCCAGGTGTACACAAGCGTCGCGTCCAGATGTACACAAGTGTCGCGTCCAGGTGTACACAAGTGTCGCGTCCAGATGTACACAAGTGTCGCATCCAGGTGTACACAAGTGTCGCATCCAGGTGTACACAAGTGTCGCGTCCAGGTGTACGCAAGTGTCGCGTCCAGGTGTACACAAGCGTCGCGTCCAGGTGTACACAGGTGTCGCGTCCAGGTGTGCACAAGTGTCGCGTCCAGGTGTACACAAGTGTCGCGTCCAGGTGTACACAAGCGTCGCGTCCAGGTGTACAAAAGTGTCGCGTCCAGGTGCACACAAGTGTCGCGTCCAGGTGTACACAAGTGTCGCGTCCAGGTGTACGCAAGTATTGCGTCCAGGTGTACACAAGTGCTGTGTCCAGGTGTACACAAGTGCTGTGTCCAGGTGTACACAAGTGTCGCGTCCAGGTGTACACAAGTGCTGTGTCCAGATGTACACAAGTGATGTGTCCAGGTGTACACAAGTGCTGTGTCCAGATGTACACAAGTGTCGCGTCCAGGTGTACACACATGCCGTTTCCAGGTGTACACAGATGTCGTGTCCTATATTGCAATGCCGGCCGCACATGTGCAAAATAAGCTGCCAAACGGCAAGGCTTTGACATATTCCTCGTGATTATTATTCTTGTAATTATCGAATCAAGAGCTTAAATGCCCTGTTCACTTTTTCTGTGATAGATGACAGGAACGAAGACACGCGACACAAATTGGGGGAACGTTTTGCTGGGAGCACCGCACGCACGCCAGGTTCAGCACTTTCCAAGGGCAGCCACTACGGCATAGGCCCATAGGTGATGTTCTTGGCTGACCCGTGGCCCGCTGGGAATGCAATAGAAGTCAGACATTTGAGAAACAGACGCGACAGTTCATTTGTCTTTACTGCACTTTCCAAGCTGGTGTACCACGTGTCACATCATGCTCTTTTCCCACGAAAGTTTCCCAGTACCGGGCTTTCCCCCTCTTAACATCAGCTTGCCCACGTCCCTCCGTAGGGACAAGCCATGCTCCGCTCATGCTGGAAGATTCCCAGTTAACGTGAATGGGGCGCACTAAGCACTATGGTAGGTCAGCGTCGTTCCGCTCATACTGAGAGATACGCAGTTAACGTGGATGGAGCGCACTAAACACTACGATAGGTCAGCATCGCTCTCCGTCGGCAGAGCAAGTTTTAACTACAGCATAGCCATCGTACTAATGGCACAATTAGATTACATCCAGTAGCTCCGAGTTCTGCGCCGCCAATCCTACTTATCATAACTCCAGTGCCAGGGACAGATTTGTCTGTCCAACTTCGGTCGCGGGATCAAGTGGTTGTTGCATCAAACGGCTTAACTTGGTTCCCGAGTCAGGTACGGATCCGCCTCCCAGGTTCTGGCGCGATCAAACGGCTGCATGGTTCGACGTAACCTGGTTCCCGAGTTAGGGACGGATCCGTCCTCCCAGCTTCGGGCGGGATCAAATGACTGCATAGTTCGGCTAATTGTACCATTCCTTCAACTCGAGAAAAACATGCGCATGCTTTGTGTCTGCCCATGCTCATTTCTCGTACAATGTATCCCCGTTTATTTGGTGGCTGCAGCCATCCCATTCAGCCAGTATCAAGATGTTGCGCTGCAATTAAGCTCCTGTGCTGTTCGGAGATATCACGGAAACGTTTATGGCGAAAGTTCATGAACATTTGCTTGGGGCTGTACTGTTCAATATTAAAGCTGTCAATTACGCAGTTTTGTCCAAGTACGGTGATGGGTGACTGAAAACGATGCCCAACACCATCTTTCGGTACATCAATGTGCGCTAAGTATCATCTCAGGAAAATTTATTATCTCAAGATCGCTATCGATTTCTTTAAGCTTTACTTTGACCCGACTACTTCGATAACAATTCCAAGCCAGATTGAATACAAAAACGTTCATTTCTTCTAGTTGTTCTTATATTTTGCATGCATCACAAATTTAGCGAGTTCACACACGTGCCTGGTATTTTGCCTGAGCGCGCCCCAAATTTTCATCGTGTCACCAAGATATGGTAAAAATTAGGGGAATGTCTAATAAAAGTTGATGTCACACAGCTCCTGACGCTAGGAATAAACTAACTCAGACGGCGACATCCACTTCTTCTTGGCAGGCCTGTCATAGTCCAAGCACTATCTGTTACCTAATTATGTTCCAGGAGAGGGCTTGACATTGCCGGTCATTGGGAGCATACACTGTGCCGATTGACACCTATTATTTGTAGGTATAGCGCGCCGCTGGACACCTATTATTGGTAGATATGCTGCGATGTATTTGTGGTACTCAATTGTTCCTGTCGACAAATAATAATTGACCACTATGAATTAGGGATTTCGGTAACACAGAAAGGGGTGGAAAGGTTTATGACGTCGATCAAGCATTTCTCCGTTCTTCCGAGGCTGTTATCGGGTCCCTGAAAACGTCTACGAGCTCGTGCGTAGACTTCTACGCCAACAACACTATTTATGGCCACCGAGGCTGTTGTTGGGCTGAAAGTCTACGAGCACTTACGAACGTTTGCAAGCCCTTATGAACGTCTACGGACGTTCCCGAACGTCTGTAGATGCTTCCAGGAGCCTATGGGCCCTTACGAATGTTCACGTTTCCTGTTAAATGTCTGAATGCCCTTACGGACGTCCACGGGTTCATACGAACGTCTGTTGGTCGCTTCGAACGTCTTCGGGCCTTTGCGAATGTTCCGGGCCCTTGCCGACTTCTGCAGGCCCTTACGAACGTGTACAGGCTCTTGCGAGATGAGTGCGGGTTATTACAAGAGTCTACTGGCACTTACAAGTGATTACTTATTCCTTGCCGTGTACTGAATCGACGTCTTTTCTACTGAATTTTCAACAACCAGCATCCAGATGTGTGCTTAGGCGGTCTGCATTTTTGGTTGACAGCGGTGCCATGTCTACATACAATTTGGAGATGGAGCGATTCCGACGATCTGAGCTCCCAATGAGGATTAAGAAAGTAAAGTGAAGAACTTGATTTTTTTAAAGGAAAACGGTCTCTTTTCAAAATAAATTGTCCTACATGCGACGAATTTAATATTTATGGGGTAGTCCGGGCCTGCTTCGCAAAATCCACACCCTCCCAGGGCAATTCCTGACGATGTAGTTGCCCACAATGATGCAATTTCCACGCTTTACACTTGTTTGATTAATTCAGATTGATTAATAACTCGTTTATTTGGTTGATTGCATTCGACGTGTTTGGTTACGGGCGGGGATGGCCGAGTGGTTAAGGTGTTGAGCTCCGGGTACCAAAGGTCCCGGGGTCGACACTCGCATCACTCGGGACATTTCCCAATCCCGCGGCCCACCGGCGAAACAGTGTGAGCGGCGCCATTAACCGTGATCGTGCATAAAGTGCGTCGTGAAACATCCAATGACCAAACAAACAAACAAACAAACACGTGTTTGGTTAAGAAGCCCAAGTAGTTGGCGTGCTAGATATATTGTATAGCGTGTATTCTTATATTATTGCATCCATTGTGCACTGTCTGGCAAGTATGAAATTGATATATTTATGAAGCGACGAAAGTTTTTTTTAAACGGATGTTATCCGACTTATTTTATATTTAGATGATTATATTTTACAGTATTCAGTAAGAAATTTAATCGGGTCGTCCGTCATTCTTGTGTGAATGAAGCAACATTTCACCATTGGAGGATGGAGCAGGATTTATAGCAATATTTTGCATGTTCGGTTGCAACAAGAGCAGCATAAATAATACCCACTGTGTCAGTAGAATACACTTTGCAGAATCAAAGCCGTTTTGAAATATCCTGGCCCAGATGAAGTCAACCATGCGAAATTCAGTGGACAATCATCTATAACTTTTCATTGGCCTTCTAGAACATTTCATTAGCCTTCTATAACTTTTCCTTCTAGACCTATCATTTTGGACCAAAACTGAACCGACTTCAATATCGTACTTTTGGGAACTGTCGAGAACCATGATCAATGCATTTGCGTGGGCCGAGATCACTTTCAAGATCAAATAGCATGGATCCATTTATCAATTATCCCTGGTCAGATACGGTGGCACCAATCGCAAAATAAGCGTTCATGCAAGACACGAGTGAAAAGCATGTGCCACGTTGCTGCCACAAATAGCAACAAATAGTCGGACGTTGCGGAGATATATGCAAGGTGTGATGACCACTGGGACCCTATTAGCCTTATATTTACGTTGAGCTATGTTCACTAGCCATGAGTCTCTGTCAATTTATTTTACCTTGGGTATCTACATATCGACTACCTTGAGCGGTTATCCCCTTTAATAGGCGGTTTCTGATTATGCTTTCTTTTTGGGTGAACGAGTTGCGCGTGCTGCATATCCGTTTGGCACGGGTTGCCGGTTCGAATGGAACGATGTCCTTCACTGATTTCAGGTGTTTCAAATCATACCGCAGGTTTGTTTTTATCGTTGGATTTTGAGAGTACTTCCGTTGCAAATTTACCGTTGTGTAGGTCAATGCGGACATCTCGAAAATCAATAATATCACCAGAGTACCTCAAATCGGCTTTGATCTTCGAGTTAATGGTGTTAACGAATTGATGGAACCGTTGTAACTGAGCTACGTCTCCGGCAAAAATACTAAATGTGTCGTTGATGAACCAGTAAAAAAAATGAGTCGTCTGGCCGGTTCGGTGGCTGGTAAAGCTGTTTCCCAGCTGCACATATACATGCAAGCGTAATTCCTTCCTAGACGCGATCCTATTGCGGTGCCGTTGGTATAGATGTAATGGGTTGTTTTGTCTAGCCTGAAGTTGTTGCTTTCCAGAACTAGTTTTATCATGTTAATATGGTATTTTGTTGCAATATCCTGGTATTTTAATTCGCTGTTTAGGATAGCTCGGATGCTTGGTGTCTCTAGCTTTGGCATGCTTGGGTACAGTTTTTTAACATACATGCAGAACATTTGAATACTCGGCCTTGTTGACTTATCTAGAAGCTTTTCTGCTTGCCTGCTTTCTGCTTGCTTGGCCATGTAAATACTATCTGTCCTCGGGTCAGGTGAGGTCACTTGAGGGAGGAGATCAAATTGCCGTTTTGGTCCAGCATGCAATGCAATTCATTTTCTAGGACACATTTTCGAAAGGATGCGGAAAAACCACATCATTTTTATGTATATGCTATATTCGTGTATGCTAAAGAATTTTACATCTCGGTATATTTTGGCATGACGCCTATGCGGTCAAGTAGAATGACTTGTCGCTCCAAAAGTGAACACTTTTACTGTAAACAAGTGCATTAAAGTAGCATAAAACTTAGGTGTTGGTTGATGCATGCATTGGATGCCAATAATTATACAATCTGAACTTGATGTCCTCGGGTCAAGGGAGGTCATCTGGGGAGAACATGCCAAATTGCCGTTTTGGTCGAGCGTGCAATGCGTTACATGTTTATGGGCTGCATTTCTACAAGGAGCTCGAAAAAAAACAGAACTATATTTTCGTATATACCATATAATAAGTTCGTGTTTTGTCGAATCCAGCATGTCCTACTTGAGGTCACGCGGTAGACACTGACCTCTCTATAATAATTACAGCTAGATTGACATGCCAGTGTTAGATTGTGTCGGATGACGACAAACAACCGTTTCAGGCGGGAAAAGCAGCACCTGCGATCGGGTTTGTGATGTCATTATAACATGACCTGGCATTGTATTTCAAAACAGATACATGTATGCCTGATCTATGATGACCTCCCAGGTAAGTATGTCTTTGGTATCTGATATGACGACTTTATACTGATAGACAACGACACATTAGACTGATATCGATATTATAACGGCTTGAAAATCTTTTCCAGCCCCAAGCGGTCATTATATTTGAACAAAATGAATAATATTAAAATGACCCAGAATGGCCTAGTTGAGGTCGGATGGTAGTGAAATGGTCTCTGGTACACCAACTGCACTTGTATTAACTTGCCAGTATGCATGGGTCCGACTGTATCCAATAACAACAAGCAACCGTTTGAGACGTTAAAAACAACGCCTGTGAACGACTTTATGACGCAATTAGAATATGACCTGAGATAACCTTGAGTCAATGTTTACACAACGTACTCTAGGTGTTCATTTGAAGCTACTGAAGTCTCAAGCTGCTGTCTCAGATGGTTTGGCTGTTATAGCAGATAAATCATGGGGAGAAAACGCCCCCCCATCATTGACTCGCGGGTGAAATGTTGCTTTTATGTAATTTGCTACCTTCGTCATGGTTTTTGAAGTTTTCGCGATTTGCCTTGTCTGTTGGTTGGTTGGCTATTGGTTCTTACGACGCATTTGACCGCTAGGTCATTAGAGTCGCTAATCTGTCACGCCGATTGGTCGTGGGTAGCAAGCGGCGACAGGTGAGATTCGAACACACAATCCTTTCGGTTTAGAGACCGATGTCTAACCCCTAGACTACTTCGTCCCCACGATGTCTATTGTCACTTGATTTTCCTTCGTAGCCGACACAACGCATTTGTCTATATGTATATATATATATATATATATATATATATATATATATATATATATATATATATATATATATATATATATATATATACATATGACTTGTCAATGACTTGGTACATTTGTTACATAAAGCTATGACAGGTCATACAAATGATCTTTGAATATCATAAACATGAATATTTGTAATGGCCTATGA
Source organism: Ashinkailepas kermadecensis (assembly GCA_034440615.1). Lineage (NCBI taxonomy): Eukaryota > Metazoa > Arthropoda > Thecostraca > Neolepadidae > Ashinkailepas > Ashinkailepas kermadecensis. Next base: position 874,957 of record JAOTOM010005180.1, read on the forward strand.
GTATACATACATGATAATAATTCAAAACGTACTCACGAAAGAAA